>VMDO01011566.1:0-66132 GCA_007922755.1 Pedetes capensis | reverse complement strand
TGTGGGCACCTGGATACTTTACATGGTCAAAGACAGTCATGCAATTAAGTGACTTTTAGTACAAGTCAGATGGAAAGATTATCAAACATTCTAAATAAATTTTTAAATCCCAATTGCATTCATAAAGCTTAATAATCACCTAACTACTTAGTCTGGATAGTAAGTATTCAATATAATTCATGTGTAAGAAATATATAACGGGTAGGGAATGACTGCCTGCAGCCATAGTCCTGAGGCATCCGATCCCGTCAGATCTTGGAAGCTAAGCAGTGTCGGGCCTGGTTAGTACCTGGATGGGAGACTGCCTGGGAACACCAGAAGCTGTAGGCTTGGGAGAAGGACCTGGCAACCCACTCCCAAAAACCAATCTGCCATTGAAAACCCTATGAACAGCAGAGAAGCACTGACAATAGTGTTTCCCCTGTTGTACAGAGGGTCGCTATGAGTTGGATACCGACTCGACGGCACCTAACAACAACAACAACAACAAGGGAATGACTCCTTGAAATATCCCATGAAAGACAGCTGCCTATCAAAATGATTTAGAAATTCTGAAGTTGTTTCTTCTGTTCTGCCAAGATCATTCAATATTAATTGTACATTCATGAATTTTGAAGAAAGAAACACTATTAACTGGGCTTTGTGGGGAACCTTACAAAACTGTGCGAGAGACAGAGAGGTTGATGAAAGGAAAAGATTAGTACCCAGGTAGTGCTAGGAGGGCGACTAATAGGATGACTTCCTTATGAGACTGTAGCTCTCAAAATGATGATTCTAATTTTAGAAAAAAAAAAAAAAAAAAAAAAAAAAAGAAGATCTAAAGCTCATGTACTTTTGGCCCAAAAATATTTACAATTCTTTTTTACTGGACTTAGAAACTTTATTCCAATGATGCAGAGAGCTTTTCCCCTCCAGAATTAGATAATTATCAAACTTGTTAACAATTTGGCTTTAGTCACAATGAATAATACATATAGACACAGAAGCTGGAATTGTTACTACATGGTCCATTTTCTTTAGTACAGAAAGCCTAATCAATTAGAAACACAAAGACATGAGAATTTCATTCAGTATTGCCATTTCTCCATATGGATATCATTATACTTAGGAGTGCTTTTAAGGAATATTTATTGTACTTTCTTAATTTGAATTCAATTTGTTGTTGTTGTTGTTAGGTGCCATCAAGTCAGTGTCCAACTCATAGCAACCCTACATACAACAGGCGAAACACTTGTAGTGCTTCTCTGCTATTCATAGGGTTATCAATGGTGGACTGATTTTTGGGAATGGGTTGCCAGGTCCTTCTCCCAAATCTATAGTATCTGGTGTTCCCAGGCCGTCTCCCATCCAAGAACTAACCAGGCCCAACCCTGCTTAGCTTCCGAGATCCGACAGGATCGGATGCCACAGTGCTATGGCTGCAGGCTTGCTGTGTATAGTCAGAAGGATTTCAGGAGCAAAATGGATAAGTCTGAAAGCAGAGTATCCCTTATAAGACCAAGCGAACAGATAAACAATTCCTTTGAATGAATAAGCATTTTAAAAATTCTTATTATCTACAGTTATATAATAAGCTACCCTAAAACTTAATTTATTATTATCCATGACATTTCTGTGGGGTTCTTGTTTTGTGGCTCTCAGGCAGCTGCAGTCCCTGTCAGCTGGACTGGATGGCCAAAATGGCGTGTACCCATGGGTGGTAGATGATTGGGAATTTAAGTAGCATTTCCTCATGGGACTTGGTCTTCTCAAATCATGGCAACTGGGCTCCAAGTACAAGTTTTCCCATAGACCAAAAGTAGAAGTACATTAGTTCCTATTGTGGTATAACTGGCTCCCTTAAATGTAGTGGCATACAATGATACTCATTTGTCAACTCCCAGCTTCTATAGGTGAGAACTTTGGGAATGTCGAGGCTTGGTCTTCTGCTCAGGACTTCACAAGGCTATGATTGTTGTGTCAACCAGGAGACAGCCCTAACTGAGCTTCAAGGTCTTATTCCAGAATTGTGTTAGCTCTAGGAAGCATGGTACCTGGCTTGAGAACCAACCAGACTAATCACACTTTGGTTAACTCAAAGCCAACTTACTATAAACCTTAATGACATCCACACATCTGTTTACTTTTGCTATATCAGATAACAAAAGAGTATTTGAGCTCAGCGAAGACTTGAATCTCAGTGAAGCTTTGTCAAGATTTAATTTATATATGCTATAGTTCACGTGCTGGGATTTAGCTCAGTTGGTAGAGCACTGCGCTGCAGTCTCTGAGGTCCCGAGTTCAATTCCCAGCACCGCAAAAATGGGAGAAGGGCCTGGCAATCCACTCCCAACGCAATCCCGAAACAGTCAGCCATTGAAAACTCTATGAGGATCGCTATGAGTCGGATACCGACTCGACGGCACCTAACAACAACAACAACAACATAGTTCACATACTTAGGTAGGGTAGCCATTCAATGGTTTTTAGTAGATTCACAGAGTTGGGTGACCATCACTATAATCTAATTTAACACATGTTTATTATCCCATAAAGGAACCTTAACTTTGTACCATTAGCCAGTGCTCTCAATTCCACCCTTGTCCCCAGCCCTAGGCAACCACCAACCTATTTGCATCTCTATAGGTTTGTCTTATTCTGGCCAGATCATTATGTGGTCTTCTATGATACAGCATGATGTGTGTGTATATATATATATACACATACATACATATACACATATATACATATATATATATACACACACACATATATATATGCATATGTGTGTGTATATATCTGCTAAAGCTTTGGTACACAAAATATATAAAGAACTGTGTAACTCAACAACAACAAAAACAAATAATTCAATTTTAAAAATAGATAAAAGAATTAAGGAGACATTTCTCCAAGGAAGGTATACAAATGACTGGTAATTACATGAAAAGACACTCTATCAATAATCTTTAGGGAACTGCAAATCAAAGCTATGATGCAATATCATTGCACACCTATTAGGACAGCTACTAGCAATGTTGTTGTTGTTGGTAGGTGCTGTCAAGTGGGATCTCACTCATAACAGTCCTATGTACAACGGAAAGGAAACACCCCATGCCACACTGTGCCATGCCTGGTGCTACATCAGTGCTTCTCTGCTACTCAGAGGCTTTTCAATGGCTGATAGGTTCTGGTTTGTCTCTGGAGTGAGCTGTCAAGTTCTTCTCCTGTTTTTGTGGTGCTGGGGGTGGAACCCAGGGGCTCAGAGAGTGTAGAGCAGCCCTCTACCAGCTGGGCTGCACCCTTTCCCCTCTCAGTTCTTAATCCCACTGAATTATGCTGATAAATATTTTTACACACTCCCACAAAAGTTATTCCCTTCTACATTAGCTCTACCTAGACTCACCTCAATTTCACAAAAGGAGAAGGAAGCCTTAAAAGCCCTTGCGGTACTGTGTGTTTAAAGAGTTCACAGAAGATGTGGAGAGGGAGTTGTTTATATTTACCACCCAAACATCCTCATGTTGAATATTAGGCACCCAGATTTTTTTTTTTCTTCAGTACTGGGAGGATTGAATCCAATGCCCTCTCAGGCTTTGAAAAAAGAGAGAAAGTAAGAAATATCTCACATTTAGCGAAACAAACCTTCCCATGGAGCCAGATTCATTTATCATAGGTGTGTAAGAGTGTGAAGGTTTATTAGTTAATGTGTATTATGTATTTAGAAAGGAATGATAACTCTGCATGTAGAAAATAATGCTTTAACAATGAATGTACACAATGATTTAAGTTTATATTCAAGACTAGCCTCGTTAGTCTTTTACTCACCACTGATTCTGAAGGAAGAAGAAACTGTTTTAAGTGATGTCTTGTAATTGGCGGAAGTGGACAATTGCTGACGTTTCAATACCAAAAACAACAACAACAACAACAACAACAACAACAACAACAACAAACTATCATGCTATTCTTATAAGGGAAATACTTGTAAAAGATTTCATACTAGTCATTTGTTATTCTGTGAAATCGATTCCATTTATTCCTCTGTCCAGAAATCGAGTGACTAATGTATTTCTTTCAATTCATTGGTAAGACTCTGCAACAATGTTCACGTAATGCTGTGGTGTGTGAGAGAACAAGGTACGACTGTCCAAGTAGATGGTGGAAATCAGGAAATCATCGTACAGTCAACGCAAGGGATTTTGTGATTTATCAACATTATATGCAGGAGAAAGAACTTTCAAACAAAATAAAGCCAAATGGATCATTGTAAATGAGTTGCTAATGTGAAAATCTGAGGAAGAAATGAGTGAAATTCTCACAGTTCAGCCTCTTTCTCTTCTTTCACCAAAGTTCATCATTTTTACTTAGCTTTCTTGCTACTACATCCCTAATACATTCTTTTAGTATTCTTCAAGGTTTTATGTGTTTTCTTGCATGTGATATCTTCATTAACTGGTCATTTGGTGAGGCAATCACATTAATTTTATTGGTGTTAGTATGGTGTGTAACCAATAAAAATGTTATTACAGGCAATTAACTTCCTTCCAAACTCACTCACATTGTCTCTGTCCCTCAAAGGCGTGATTCACTTTCAGCACTTTAAGTTTTGTGTGATCCACACACCTTTACATGATGTATAACTTCTTTGCTCTCTCTGAGCCTGCCCCACAGCCGGAACAGAGAATTCTCGGAATATTATCCTCTATAGCATCTTATTCAATTTTTTTGGGGGGGTATTGGGGGTTGACCTAGGGCCTTCCACTTGCATGCTCCGTAAGTGCTATACCACTGAGCTGCACCCTCAGCCCATTTTTTCACTTTTTGGGGCGGGGTTTTTGCTAAATTACGCAGACTGCCTCTGGTCTCAAACTTGCGATCCTCCTGCCTCTGCCTCCCAAGAGGCTAAGATTATAGGTACGAGCCACTGCATGTGACCTTGTTGTTGTTGTTGTTAGGTTCTGTCAAGTTGATATCCGACTCTTCATGACCTTATGTACAACAGGCGAAACACTATGGTCAGTGCTATTCTCTGCTATTCACTGGGTTTTCAATAGTGGATTGATGTTTTGGGAGTGGTTTGCTGGGTCCTTCTCCTAAGCCTACAATATCTGGTATTCCCAGGCAGTCTCCTATCCAAGTACTAATCAGGCCCAACTCTGCTTTGCTTCCAAGATCTGATGGGATCAGAAGCCACAGTGCTATGGCTGTAGGCCTGCACCTGACCAGTAAACTGATTATGTTAACTTTGTACATCAATGGTAAAAATCTGAATATGTCCATATACCTATTTTTTAATTTATAACTTTTACATACCTGATGCCTGCAGCCATAGCCCTGTGGCATCCGATCCTGTCAGATCTCAGAAGCCAGGCAGGGTCCAGCCTGGTTAGTACTTGGATGGGAGACCACCTGGGAACACCAGTTACTGTAGGCTTGGGAGAAGGACCTGGCAACACACTCCCAAAAATCAATCCACCATTGAAAAGCCTATGAACAGCAGAGAAGCTGACAAATAGTGATTCACCTGTTGTATGCAGAGTCACTATGAGTCAGATACCGACTCAATGGCACCTAACAACAACAACATCATACCTGATAATTCCATTATGTTGAATATGTTATGAAACTTACTCACAAAATGAGAATTTAAAAGAACGAGAAGAGGATAAAGTAATCAACTTAAAGTTACAAATTTTCTCGAAGGAAATAAAAGTTTTGCTCACACAAAAAAAGTGGTATTAATAATACTTTTAGTCTAAAAATGTATGACTCAATATGCTTTACTATTTTTGAATTTTTAATTTAAAACTGGTAATTTACCAATTTGAAGTCCCAGTTGTAAGTCCAGTTCATTTGTATACTTGATTTTATGGCTAGATGAAACAGGAAATGCCACTCAACATGAATATATACCTATAGCTAGAAGTATCTTGTTGATCATAGTGATTAAATTATGAAAATCATTTTCAAGTCCACTCACTAATCATGCAATACTTTTTATTAAAACTCTATTTAAGATTTCCCTCTTATCTGACCCTAGCTAATTATTCTTGCATAGAAATCAGAAATTAAGACACTGTAATTTTATATTATTAACAAATCAGCGCAGACATCTAGATTTAGCTCTGAATCATGAAGAACTTGGAAGTCATCACTGTCATCTGTCATGAGGATAAAATTGAACAAACTGAAAATCAAGGACATTTCTGGTACATATGAAAGGACTGGGGAGAAGGACCTGGCAATCCACTCCCAAGGCAATCCCGAAACAGTCAGCCACTGAAAACCCTATGAGGGTCGCTATGAGTCGGAGACTGACTCGATGGCACCTAACAACAACAACAAGATAAATAGAAAAAACTGTAAGAGATGAAAGTTAAAATTTATAATTCAGCTGCCCCTAACTATAAACATAAAATGTTTAGGGTCAGTATCAGTCCTGATCACAAAAGAAATATTTCAGTTGCTATTTAATGTTTATCTATAGATATGGATGCAAGTGCCCTCTATGAATCAGGTGCAGTACTAGACATTAAAAGACAGACTTCCTGATAGCGAGAAGCTCACAGTCTAGAGAGGAGGCAGCCAAGAATACTGATAATTGCAGTGAGCGTGTTGTACGAAAATCCACGGGAAGAAGACTTCACATAAGCTGGAAGGGGAGTGATTAGGAAAAAGTGAGCAGGATTTTGCTAAGAGAAAGACAATTGGGACACTGTGGACAGAGGAAAGAGGCTTTGCAGTAAATGTCAGACAGGAGTGTGTGTTTGATTCAGCTGGGTTGAACACTGGTGTATGATCAACTTTCTATGTTGGTGACAATGTTCATATCCTCCCCTCTCCAATGTAGTAGCCTCTAGTCTCATGTGATGGACTACGTGGAATTTAGCTGAAATCCAAACTACTTAACATGGCCTATAGAACCTTTCTGGGCTGGGGTTTAGCTCAGTTGGTAGAGTGCCACACTGCACTCTCAAAGGACCTGGGTTCAATTCCTAGCACCACAAAAACAGGAGATGGATGTGGCAATCCACTCCCAAAGCAATCCTGGAACAATCAGCCATTGAAAATCCTATGAGGGTTGCTATGAGTCGGACCTGACTTGATGGCACCTAAAAACAACAATTGTTTCCAGGGTGGGCTCCCTGGTCCTTCTCCCTAGTCTGTCTTAGTCTAGAAGCTCAGCTGAAACCTGTCCACCATGGGTGACCCTGTTCGTGTCTGAGATACTGGCGGCATAGCTTTCAGCATCCCATCAACACTCCAGTCCCCACAGCACGACAAGCTGATAGACATGTGGGGAGAAGAGTAGTAGTGAAGATGGTTAAGGAAGATGTGGAGTGACCAGATTCCTTTAGAATCACCCCTCAGGCAGCTGTGTTTAGGATGGTGGAGAGGCTCAAGGCTTGAGGCAAAGACTGCAAAGAAGCTCATAGAGTAATACAGGTGGAAGAGGACGAGGACTCACAGAAGAAAAAGAAAGGGGCTATGAGGAGGAGGAGAGGAATGTGAATGGATGTCAGATAGAGAGACATATAAAGAGCTACGTTCTGGTGTCTAGGCTAGACATGTGGGTGGAAGAAGATGCAGTCACCGATGTGCACAACATGACTTGAGAAGAAAGTGAAGGGCTGCTTTGTTTTAGCAATGTTAGGTTTTAATCGACTGTGGGAGAGTGAAGCGGCCAATGTGCAATAGGGCAACAGGTGGGCATTAGCAAATAAACAAACAAATAAAAATAGCACCTAGACATACTGTGTTCAGTCCTTCTATTCACTGGCAGAAATTTCATAACTATCTGTTACATCTTGCCACCTCAAGCAATTCAAGTTTAATTAAATACTCTCAACACCTTACTAAATGCAATGGAATCAGAACCTTGTAATGCTCCTAAGTTTCATTTTAAACATCAGTTGTCATTGCAGGCTGTTTTGGAAAGCACTGAAATTACTTAAACTTTTGAGCTAGTTATATTTTGGATTAACTGTAGATTAGTAATTTCTGAAATACTAAATTAAAGTGTCTTTCTGAAGGTATAATATAGTGATGGATGATGTTCTATACTAAATAAATTTAGTTTTAGTATAATATGAATGTCTTTTTATTTGCCAATGAGATAAATATATGCTTTCCTTTTTTTTTTTTTTTTTCGGTACTAGGGATTTGAATCCAGGGCTTCACACATACTTTGCAAGTGTTCTACCACTGGGCTACACTCCCAGTCTCACTAAATTATACTGGCTGACTCTGATCTCGAACCTGCGGCCTTCCTGTCTCCACCTCTCAGGTCACTGGGATTACAGGCATGTGCCACCATGCCTGGCCATTATTTTCTTTCTTACCACCTTGTTTCCTCCATTAAAAAAAAAAAACATTGTATTATTTCACAAATCATTCTAGAAGCTTACTTAAGTCCAGTTCAGATTTCTACAGATAATAAGTATGATTCATCTCAAAGTAGGCAAAATAATAATAGAATGTATCATTTCATTCTATACAATAACTATTTTAGTGTCCTAAGCCCATACTTGACATCTAAACAAAATCTCTTTATGGGAAAATGTTCTTGTTGTTGTTATTATGGTGGTTAGGTGCCATCAAGTCGGGTCCAACTCCTAGTGACCCCTGACACTGTGCCACACCTGGCACTGTCAATGCTTCTCTGCTTTTTGTAGAGTTTTCAATGGCTGAGGAGGGGGGGGGGGCTGGGGGGACTGTTTGAGGAATGGGCTGCCAGGTCCTTCTATTTTTGTGGTGCTGGGAACAGAACCCAGGGCCTCAGAGCTCACAGGGTAAGCACTCTAGTAACTAGAGTTAAACCCCAGCCCTTATGGGAAAATATAGTGCACTAAATACATTTCAATTGTAGTCGCAAATAATAAAATGATCATTGGCTCAAAAAGCCTCCTTGGGGCTTTGATATTCCTTCTCCAATTATTTGTATAACTTTTTATAATTTTCATACTGTTATGTGATTTCTTTAAAGACATCATGTACATTTGCAAATGACAACCTGGCTGTATCCAAAAATGCTTGTCTGGGGAGGCAGTTTGGTCCTCAGAATGCATGTTTGCCATAGAAACAATGTTGGAAATGGAGTGGGTTCCAGATGATAAACAGAAGCCCCTAGGCCTGGAGGGTGGTGCTAATGGCCCTGCAGAACCAGGAGGCTCAAGTTATTAAGGATCCTGGGACCTGGGGGGCAGGGCTGATGAAAAACCTGGGGGGGGTGGTCAGTGCTGCAAACTGAATGCAAAGAAGGGAAATATGCTGAGTGGGGCCAAAAAATAGGACAAGGTTTGAGACTCTGAAAAAGGGATTTGCAAACAGAAGGTTGAGGAAAGAAAGTTAGGGGCAGGTTATGTCACAGTCAGATTCTGTTTTCAGTTTTACTTTTCCTATAACCCTCTGTCTACAGCCCTAGCCCTGTGGCAGCTGATCCCCATCAGATCTCAGAAGCTAAGCAGGGTGGGGCCTGGTTAGTACTTGGATGGGAGACCTCCTGGGAACACCAGGTGCTGTAGGCTTGGGGGAAGGACCCAGCAACACACTCCCAAAACACAATCAGCCATCGATCACCCTATGAATAGCAGAGACGCCCTAAAAATAGTGTTTTGCCTGTTGTATTTAGGGTCGCTATGAGTTGGACACCAACTCGATGTCACCTAACAATAACCCTCTGATGGTTAGCAAAGGAGGGGAAAAAAAGAGCAGGAGAAAAGTTGAAGGTGAAAGGAAGCTGTCTTTCATTTCTTTCTTTTCCCTCCTAGACTTGGCTCCTTCCAGCTGAGCTCAGATTCCACCCCCTGCCCCATTCCCTGAATCTATCTGGCTACATCATATTGAGATAAAAGACTGTACACAAAGAAAAAAAAACTTCAAAAAACAAAGGCTACCCAGAGGCTTGTTTCATGCAGATAATTATAATATTGGTCACTGTCTTTCAGAACAATGGCATGCTGTGGTCCTCCAGCTGTAATGAAGAGATCATGCTGGGAAGTGAAAAGTCTCCTTATCCCCTGGGACAAGATGCAGATTTGCCTTCTTCCAGAAAGCTTTCAGAACGTGGGAGAAAGCATCAGCAACGAGGAGGGGCAGAAGGAATTGTCTGGATCTCCCGTTTTGTTAGCTTGGAGACAAGGTATCCTTGCAGGAAAGTCGGTTTGCAAACAATGAACATCTTTTGTGTTTCTTGTTGGCAAAGCAATTGATTCTACTTAGAGATTGGCTCGGTGCCACTGTGCAAACAGTTTGTCTTTTCTGTTCTGAAGAGTACAGTGTGAAGAACTGCAATTGAGGAGTCTTCCTTCTTTTTTTTTTTGATCATTGCTGACATCCTGTATTCCTTTCTTCCTGCTACTTCCCTCCCTCCACTGTAACTAAATAGATGCAATTCATAGGTCACATTTTATAATATTAAGAAATATTAATATTATAAATAATATAGTCTGTTTGAGTCATTTTTTAAAAATCTGGGAGAAGACAATTTCTTCAACCAATATTTCCTCCCACTAAAGTGATTTATGTGTAGATTTTCCATCCTAAGAAAGAAACCACACCAAACCTTGGTGCTTGTGGGTGAAGGGTGATTTAAACTTCATAATGCTAATATGTTTTTTAAAATTATTTTATTATTATTATTATTTTTTTTTTTTTTTGCAGTACTTAGGGGATGAGCCCAGGGCCTTACACATACTTTGCAAGCATTCTACCACTGGGCTGCACTCACAGCCCATTATTTATTTTTTGTCTTGAGACGGGGCATCTCTAAATTACTCAGGCTGCCTCTGGCCTTGAACTCCTGATCCTCCTGCCTCCACCTCCTGAGTCACTGGGATTACAGGTATGTACCACCTCACTTAACAACTAATGTGGCTATTACAAAGATAAGCATGGCATATGAGGCATGCTGAGGAAGTCCACAGCAATCATGACATTTCTAGAATTTTCTTTCATAGAAGTAAAAAAAAAAGTTTTACTTAGATTTCAGTTAATTTTCTTCTTTTTTTCTCTCTCTCTTATTCTTTTTTTTTTTTTTTTTTTATTCAGCACTTGAGGTTAAACCCAAGGCCTCACACATGATTTACAAATGCTCTACCACTGAGTGGCAGCCCCAGCCCATTTTTTATTTTTTATCTTGAGACAGGGTCTCTTTAATTTGAACAGGCTGCCTCTGCTGGCGAGGATGTGGAGAAAAAAGAACCCTCTTACACTGTTGGTGACTGTAAATTGGTTCAACCACTTTGGATATCAATATGGCGATACCTCAGAAAACTAAAATAGAACTGCCATGTGACCCAGCTATACTACTACTGGGAATATACCCAAAGGGAGATAATCATCATACCACAGAGACACGTGCATCTCCATAGTCAATGCAGCACTCTTCACAATAGCAAGAATATGGAACCAACCAAGATGCCCATCAACAGAATGGATAAAAAAAATTATGGTACATATACATAATGGAATATTACTCAGCAATAAAAGAGAATGAAATAATGTCACATATAGCAAAATGGATGGAACTGGAGAATATCATCTTAAGGGAATGAATACAAGTTCAAAGAGAGAAATACTGTATGTTCTCACTCATATGTGGGAGGTAAATCTTGAAGAAAAAATCCTATACATAAATTGATATATAAAAATGCACAGTTAAATTTAGCAAAGAAGGGATAATATAAAGAGTAGAAAGAAGGAGGGAGGGAGCTAGCAAAGGGAAGCAAAGGCTGTGGAAGGTGGGATGGGGAGGAGAAACAAAGTAGAGGGATCAAGGGGGAGGATAATCTCAATGTAAATAAGGCAACTTGATGGATACATAGGAAATATATGGGAACAAAACCCAATTGTGCATACAAGTTTTACTACATATTAGTCAAAAGTTTCCATAAATCTCACAAATTGATGAAAGTGTAACCAAAAGTGATGTAATAGTTACATAATAGAAAAAGCAAATGCTGTATTACTCTGTACCCCACCAATATTTACCAATAAAGAGAAAAATAAATAAATAAACAAACAGGTTGCCTCTGGCCTTGAAGCTGTGATCCTCCTACCTCTGCCTCCAGAATTGCTGGGATTACAAGCCTGAGCCACCGTGCCTGATTTCAGTTAATTTTATTAAGAAAGAAATAGACATCTACTATGAATACTTTAGGGCTGGGATTTAGCTCAGTTGGCAGAGCGCTGTGCTGCAGTCTCTGAGGTCCTGAGTTCAATTCCCAGCACCGCAAAAATGGGAGAAGGGCCTGACAATCCACTCCCAAGGTAATCCTGAAACAGTCAGCCATTGAAAACCCTATGAGGGTCGCTATGAGTCAGATACTGACTTGTCGGCACCTAACAACAACAATGAATACTTTAGGGGTTGATATTTAGCTCAGTTGGTAGAGCACTGCACTGTAGTCTCTGAGGTCCTGAGTTCAATTCCCAGCACCACAAAAATGGGAGAAGGGCCTGGCAATCCACTTGCAAAGCAATCCCAAAACAGTCAGCCATTGAAAACCCTATGAGGGTCGCTATGAGTCAGATACCAACTCAATGGCACCTAGCAACAACAACATGAATACTTTATGTATTAGCTCCTTGCCATCTTCTACTTAAGGACGTTTGGACACTTTTTCCATATAGAGTATTATTCAAATGATTTTATGGTCAACATTATGTAGTAATTGGCTCTGGTGTCATTACCATGTTGAGAGCAATAGGAGTTGAGAGGGAGCTGCAGATGTCTGGTGGAGAGGCTGAGATTGCAGAAGGTGGGCTTTTCTCTTCTGACAAACAGAGCCTCGAAGGTGCGAGGAGGAATGAACACGTCCACCCCCAGTGGCACAGCTTTCTCCTGTCCACACTGTGAGTAGAGACAGATTGTGAGCCATATCTATAATAAGTATGTACGTGACTGTCCCGGGCTTGGGTTTGGAAGAGAAAGCTCGTGCCCTAGAAGATAGTCAGGAGTAAGGCATCCCCCTGGCCCAGGGAGAATGCCTTTTGTCTGATTTCACATACTGAGGGAAACGTAACTGGTTCTCCTTCACGACGGTAAAATGGGTCTTGCAAAATAAACAGCCAAGCTTATTTTCCAAAATACCGTGTGTAACCACAGATGCTACAGTTCCAAGCCAGAGACTTTGACTGCCATTGCGTGGTTCATTGCTATTACTATCAAGGGTGAAAGAAGGTCCCTTTACTTTAGCAAATGTCCTGATCATAACAGGGAATTTGTGAAGGGGCTATTATTTAATGTACTTTATTAAAATGTCATAGAACATTTTGAAAATATAGTATTAATTGAAATAGTTTTAACCGTAATGTATCAACTCACATTGGATCTTAAAGAATTTGACATTTGGAAAACATAAAGGGTTCCCACCATATTCCAATGAAAATTTTAACTGAAGTATTCAGAAATACAAGTTTCTAACCATTCTTTACAGAAACACTATAAAAAACTAAATACACAAACCTAAGAATACTTCACATTGTGACAGCAATAACTTCAGTGTTTGGAAACAAGTTTAGAACAAAGAAATTAAATCACACCTTTAAGTCAAATTTTCTTATAAAAAATAGTAAACTGAACAAATCAATGGATTTTTTTTTAAAAACTAAATAACAGTTCTAACAACTTGCTTAGGACTGCTTATGAATAACCAATAGCTAGGATTATTGATTTATTTCATTTATCAGCTATATGATTCTATGGCAAGACACTTAACCTCTATTTTCAAGGTCAATTTGTTTTTATTGTAAAATAATGCATGCTCATGCTAAAAGGAAATAAAAAAGAATAGGGAAAAAATACAAATCCTTGTTTTGGTGACACTTAAACAGCAAAGACATCATTGTTAGACTTTTGGTCTATTTCCTTTTAGTTTTATTTCTTTGTGTGTATATATTTGTATGTATTTTTGACATATTCACACTATATTCACACTAAATTTTTCTGCTTTTCTCTTTTTCACATATTTTTACTTAAATATTAAAATACATTAAAAACAATTCTTTTTTTCTGATGATAAAGGCAACAGATGGTCTTTATTTTAAGAAAAAAACTCTATGCATAATACTCAGAATTCTCTAGAGGAACAGAACAAATAGAATGCCCATATAAATGAGTTGTCACTGGTGCTGTCCAGCCAGATCCAACTCGTAGTGAACCTATGTACATTAAAATGAAATACTCTCCCATTCTGACCTGTTGGTTCTTTTGGCAGCCCATGGTATATTCAGAATTCATCTCCAGAACCTTAATTCCAAAGCATCAATTCTTCTGTCTCCTTTATTCAATGTCCAGCTTTCACAACCATATGAGGCAACTGAAAATACCATGGCATGAGTAAGGCGCACCTTTGTTTTCAATGTGACATCTTTACTTTTCAACACTTTAAAGAGGTTTTTTACAACAACTTTTTCCAGTGCAATGCACCTTTTGATTTCTTGAGTACTGCTTCTGTGGGTGTTGATTGTAGAACTAAGGAATGCAAAATCTTGGACAACTTGAATCTTTTCTCCACATATCATGAAGTTACATACTGACCCAGTTGTAAAGATTTTTGTTTTGTTGATGTTGAATTGCAATACATATTGAAGGCTATGTGCTTTGATCTTCATCAGTAAATGTTTCAAATCCTTCTCACTTTAAGAAAGCAGAGTTGCGCCATCTGCATAAACAGGATGTTAATGAGTCTTCCTCCAATCCTGATGCTGCAGTCTTCTTCATAAAGTCCAGCTTCTTGGATTATTTACTCAGCATAGAAATTGAAGAGATATGGTAAAAGGATACAGCCCTGATGTACACCTTTCTAGACTTTAAATTAAGCAGTGTTTCCTTGTTCTGTTGGAACAACTGCTTCCTGGTCTATGCACAGATTCCTTATGAGTACAATGAGTACAAAATTTTGCTTGTGTGTGATATTCGTGATATTGTTCGATAGTTTCCACATTCAAAATTTTGCTGTGGTCAATCAAAAGCAACTGCAGCAGTATATAAATAGGGAACTGCCAGAAAATCAAGCTGGATTCAAAAGAAGTCAGAGAACCAGGGACATCATTGCTGATGTCAGACGAATATTAGCTGAAAGCAGAGAATATCAGAAAGACTGGATCACTTTCTTGGGAAGAGGCACAAATATGGATCTCTTCCAGTCAGTTGGCAAGGTGGCTGTTTTCCAGATCTCTTGGCTTAAACATGTTAACACCTCCAGTGCTGCATCTGTTTGTTGAAACACCTGTATTGGTATCCCATCAATTCCTGGAGCCTTGTATTTCGCCAGTTCCTTCAAGGTAGCTTCCACTTTGTCCTTCAATACCATTGGTTCCTCTTCATATGTGACCTCTTAAAATGGTTGGTCATCTACCAGTTCTTTTTTGTATAATGACCCTGTGTATTCCTTCCATCTTCTTTTGATGTTTCCTGTATCATTTAATATTTTCCCAGTAGAATCTTTCACTATTGCCACTAGAGGATTGAATTCTCTCTTTACTTCCTTAAGCTTGAGATACTCAGAACATGTTCTTCCCTTTTGGTTTTCTGCCTCCAGCTCTTTGCACTTATCATTACAATATTTGTTTTTGTCTTCTCGAGCTGTCTTTTGAAATCTTCTGTTTAGTTCCTTAACTTCATCATGTCTTCCTTTTACTTTAGCTGCTTGCTGTTCAAGGGCAAGTTCCAGCATCTGTTTTGACATGTAATTTGGCCTTTCCTTTTTCCTGTTTTTTTAATAACCTTTTGCTTTCTTCATGAATGATATCTTTGATGTCCTGCCACAACTCATCCCGTCTTCTATCATTTGTGTCTAATGCATTAAATCTGTTCTTGAGGTGGTCTCTGAACTCAGGTGGTATATACTCAAGATTATACCTTGGCTCTCATACCCTTGTTCTAATTATTTCAGTTTCAGTTTGAACTTGCATATGAGAAGTTGATGGTCCGATCAACAATCAGCACCTAGTCTTGTTCTGATATTTGATATGGAGTTTTTCCATCATTTCTTTCCACAATTGTAGTCAATTTGATTCCTACATGTTCCATCTGGTGAAATCCATGCATACAGTTGCTATTTATGTTGGTGAAAAAATGTATTTGCTATGAAAAGGTCATTGGTCTGACAAAATTCTAATATGTGATCTCCAGCATCATTTCTGTCATTGAGGCCATATTTTCAGACTACTGAGTCATCTTCTTTGTTTCCAACTTTTGCATTACATTCAACAGCAATTATCACTATATCCTGATTGCATGTTTGATCTATTTCAGATTGCAGAAGCTGGTAGAAATCTTCCCTATCTTCATTTGAGGCCTTAGTGTTGGGTGCAAAAATGTGAGTAATAGTCATATTAATTGGCTTTCCTTGTAGGCGTATGGATAATATTCTATCATTGACAGCATTGTATTTCAGGACAGATCTTGAGATGTCTTTTTTGAGATTTCTCTTTTGTTTGTCATTCCTAGCATAGTAGATCATAAGATTATCTGACTCAAAATGGCCCATGCCAGTCCATTTTAGCTCACTGATGCCTAGAATGTCAATGTTTATGCACTCCATTTCTCTTTTAATCATTTCTAATTTTCCCAGATTCATATTATGTAAATTCTATGTTCCAAAGGGTGTTTATAATTGTTTCTCCTCATTTTGAGTCATGCCACATCAGCAAATGGAGTTCCCTCCATTTGCTTTTTAAATGGGCTTTACTCCATTTCTGTCATTAAGGTGGATTCTACTTTAAGGAGGCAACTCTTCCCCGGTAGTCTTTCGAGTGCCTTCCATATGGCTCCAAATGAGCCAAAATGAGTGGCTCATTTTCCGGCACTATATTTGACAGTATCTCTGTGTTATTCATATGGTTTTCAATGGCTAGTTTTTTCAGGAGTGGGTTGCCAGGTCCTTCTCCCTAGTCTGTCTTAGTCTGGAAGCTCAGCTGAAACCTGTCCACCATGGGTGACCCTGATGGTATATGAGATACCTGTGGCATAGCTTTCAGCCTCATCACAACACGCAAGCCCCCACAGTATGGCAAACTGACAGATGTGTGGGGCAAATTTTAATACATTACTGTATTATATGTTGTTGTTGTTGTTAGGTGCCATCGAGTTGGTATCCAACTCATAGCAACCCTCGTAGGGTTTTCAATGGCTGACTGTTTTGGGATTGCCTTGGGAGTGGATTGCCAGGCCCTTCTCCCATTTTTGTGGTGCTGGGAATTGAACTCAGGACCTCAGAGACTGCAGCTCAGCACTCTACCAACTGAGCTAAGTCCCAGCCCACTGTATTATATGCTCTATGTGAATTGACAAGAATACCTGTATGTGTGCATGTGTAAAAATTCTTAGAAGGGAGAGATATAAAGTGCTTGGGAAGCACTCTGGTGGTAGAGTCAGCAGAAAACTGATGGGGACCTTTTGCTCTTTCATGGGCTGTGGGTCACCTGGAAACACATAGACACCCCCACATTTGGAGGCATGAGTGAAAAATCCACCAAGTGACCGATGGCTTGGTTCCAGCTAGGGTAGTGTCTGTAATGCCAGCCCTGCTGTGTGTCTCCAGCCTGCTCCCCTAAAGGCTTCCAGGACCCTGGAGCTGGGCTCAGGGTCCCCTCTGATTCTGTCCTCCACTGAGAATTTCTTGCAGGGAAGCACTGGCCTCAGCCACAGCAATATCGGTTCACAGTGAAATTGAAGGGCTTGAGAATATTGCTCTGCTTCTTTTGTTCTGTTTTTCTGCAATTATTCATCTGAAAGAGGCCCTTGGGGGTGTCTGCAATGCTGTCTGAGGTGGGGGTCCCCTGTACAGCAAAGTCCGCAGGCTGCTGAACCAGCCTGCGTGTGGCACTGTGATCATTTCTCGTCATTTATTTTTCTGCTGAAGCTATGTACCTTTGATTAAACCTGGCATTGCACTTTAGGAGCTACTGATACACATCAAAGAAGTGAGCTCTCCTAGATCAAAACAGACGGGAGGTTTGGACCCGCGCCAGCGCTGTGGGAATGCTGAGGACAAACCACAGTGGGAAGCAATGGCTTTGGACAAGAATCAGGAAATAACCGAATGGATTTCCTCTACCGCTGCCTTCATTAGCCGCATGGCAAATGCCTTCATCCTGTTCTAAGGAAAATCCTCATCAGATTTTTATCCAAGCCTCAGCATGTGGGGTAAAACTCAAGGTGGCGAACTTATCTAAGCTATGAAACACTATCATAAAGACAAATGTAACTCGTGCTTGATGAATGTAATAGATACCTCAGTTTCTCCTTTTATTTGGTATGCAATAGTTGGTAGAGCCCAAATGGTTTGAAGAATGTGAATTTACTATCTCAACTTGCATATCTGGGAACAATCAGAAAAAACTAATAGACATGTAAAAAAATAGGATCAAGTGGAAAAACTTTATATGTAAATATGCTTTTGTGAAGTTTTTTCCAAAGATATTTTGAGAAAATATGCAGGTTTCATTTTAATATGATCTATGTTCAGAACTGAGTATCTGATCTGTAATAGACAATGAATATCTGGAAAAATTCTTCTAAATGCCTATTTTGAAATCCTGTCTAATGTAAATAAATATATTAGACAGCCCTGTTAGCATCTATTTGAAAGTAAATTCAGTTAAATTAGTACATAGGTAAGTACAATTATCAAAGCAAAACTAATAACCAATAATTCTGTCTTCCCTGTTTCAAAAATGAGATTTCTTGGTGCTAAGAGATTAACAACCTCATTTGTTCTTCCCAATAGCTCTGTGACATCACTAGGTAAGCACTCCCCCTCTCTATTGGTGAAGCCATTGAGACTGACAATCAATTAATGTGCCTATGATTAATTGCCTGCAGCCGTAGCCCTGTGGCAACTGATCCCGTCAGATCTCGGAAGCTAAGCAGGTCGGGCTTGGTTAGCACGTGGATGGGAGACCACCTGGGAGCACTAGGTGCTATAGGCTTGGGAGACGGACCTGGCAACCCACTCCCAAAATTCAATCTGCCATTGAAAACCCTATGAACAGCCGAGAAGCACTGACAATAGTGTTTTGCCTATTGTACATAGGGTCACTATGAGTGGGATACTGACTCAACGGCACTCAACAACAACAACATGATTAATCAATCCACTGTCTGAGTCAGTCATAGTAAACTTTTTCTGTAAAGGGACAGATAGTACATATTTCAGGCTCTGTGGGCCATACAGTTACTGTTAAAACTGGGTCGCACATGTAACTACTCCATGCCAGCATTGTGCTATGCAAACAGCCATAGTCCACACGTAAATTAATGAATATGGGTGTATTCCAGTAAAACTTCACTTATAGACACTTGAAATTTGAATTTTACACGATTTTCACATAATGAAATATTACTATTATCCTCTCAATTTTGCCGAACCATGCAAAAGTGCAAAATGTAAGCAGGGTGTGGTGGCACACAATTGTAATTCCAGCAACTCGGGAGGTAAAGGCAGGAGGATGGCTAGTTCGAGGCCAGAAGCAGCCTGTGTAACTTAGTGAGACTCTGAGTCAAAATAAAATAAAAATTAAAAAATGGGCTGAGGGTGCAGCCCAGTGGGAAAGCACTTGCAAAGTTTGTAAGAGGCTCTGGTTCAAACTCCAAGTGTCATAAAAGCATAAATAAATAAATAAAAATCGAAGTGTACTTTTAGTTTAAGGGTGGCACTAAAAGATATGTTGGGCTGGGTTTAGCCCACAGGTCAACTGCTGATATATAGGGCAGGACCGACATTCAGATCTAGGTGTTTACGACAACCATGGATCTTTTCACTACACCATGTGCATTTGTTTCAAAATTGAGGAGAGACCCTACGTACAGACTTTCGATCTCAAGAGTTTTATTGCTGTTCCTACTTTTGAAATTAAGCCCAAGATTCAAACCTACTAAGCTGCTACATCCAAAGAGAAAAATAGAGTAATCACCAACAGCAGAGTAATTACCAAAGAGAGAGCCAATAGCAAGCCCAAGGAACACTTTATTGTCAGCCAGAGGGCTTGCCTAAAAGTAAATTTAATACTCATTAAAACATAAGTGTTGCTTTAATGCCACTTCGGAGGATGGTAAATGGTAGCCAGCTCTAAGCAACTGAGGAAGTGCCTGCCTCCCTGCTTTAGCTGACAGGCACTTACACACACATCCTTCAGAAGGCAGGAAGATTGGGAAAAGCTCTGGGATGGAAAGGTGAGGCATCCCCTGAAATAGACCAGACTGGAAATTCTACCCCATAAAGGGAAATAGACATGGTCATGAGCAGGAGAGAGAGTGGATGTGGATCCTTCAGGAAAAAAAAAAAAAATAAATAAAAGGTGTGCAGACTTCATAAAGTACAGCCCCACAGAGGAAAAGTTTTGAGAGTCGCATCTGCCTGTGAAAATAGTGATTAAAAACACACTCCCAGCAAGGTACATTTCATCATTTTTATATTTGTTTTCCTCCTTCCATACCATGATTTATTTCATTGCCTCTGAAGCATGAAGCTGAAATATCTCCTTAAGCCTCTCTTCCCTGAGCGATTTTTTGGGGGATAAAGTTGTTTATGATTGCTTAGCATTAGCTGGTGAGGGGTAGAATAAAGCCATCACTGTGATTTAAAAATATATATTGCAGTACATAAGAAAATCCATTTTTAAAAGCTTATCATTTTTGTCTTTAACGGAAAGCAAAAGAAGCAACAGAATTCAAAATAATAATAATGATGATGATGATGATGATAATGTTTGTTCATTGTGAGGGATTTTACAGCCTCAAAAACACATCAGCGTACCATGGGAACTAGCAGGTGTCCAAGTATCTCAGATCTAAAATAACAGGAGATAATTGTCCAAGTAAGGGCTGGGGCTTAGTTCAGTTGGTAGAGTGCTTGCTCCGTGCACTCTGAAGCCCGGAGTTCAATTCCCAGCAATGCAAAAAATGGGAGAAGGTCCTGGCAGCACACTCCTGAAACAATCAGCCATTGAAAACCATATGGATGGTGAAGAAGCTCTGCCAGATACAGTACCTCTTTCATTCTGCTGTACACAGGTTCACTATGCAATGACACCTAACAACAACAACCATCCAAGTGATAGATGACTTTGGAGAAATGTGCTTGGATAAGAAATTTAGTGAATGGTGCTGGAGATGTAGCTCAGTGGTAAAGCATTTGCTGAGCATGCACCAAGGCCCTGGGTTCAATCCCCAGAGCCACGAAATTTAGTGAATGAACAAAAAAATGAATAACTAACTAGCTATATGAATGTACATACACAGACTTTTTGGAGTTTTGGGTTTTTTTGTTTTTTGGGGGGGGATGCAAGGGATTAACCATGTTGTATACTCATTTCCTTTTGTTCTAATTCATTCTATGATATTGTGAAATTAACCTGAAACACAGAAGTTGGCTCAAAATGTTGGACTTCCCTTTCATTTGCTTTTGGTTTTAGATTTGCCTGAAAGCCAAACTTGAAGAACTCCCTAACTGTGGAGGTTTATAGATGCATACATAGAAGCTTGTACAGCATCCTTCCATCAGAAGGACATTGCTGTCTCTTGGCTTATAATGAATATCATGGGCTGGCATTTAGCTCAGTTGGTAAGAGAGCTACTCCACACTCTCTGAGGACCTGGGTTCAATCTCTAGCACTGCAAAAATGGGAGAAGGACATGGCAATCCACTCCTGAAGCAATCCCAACACAATTAGGCACTGAAAACCCTATAAGGGTCTCTATGAGTCAGACATGACTTGATGGCACCTAACAACAACAACATTGTTTTGGGAGTGGACTGCCAGGTCCTTCTCCCATTCTTGCTGTACTGAGGATAGAACCCAGGGCCTCAGAGAGCACACAGTGGCACCCTACCTAGCAACAACAACAATGAATGGCATGTATTCTCAAATCTAATCCACATCCTTTCACTAGTTTCGAGGGGCTGCAAAAGCAGATGCAGATTAGAATTGTGTGCAGACTGGATTCCCACATGAGAAAATATATGGTATTCTACTCTGCCCTATCCTTTAAAAGGAAAATGCATATCTTTATCCAAGAAAGGTGGCACACAGAGAAAGGTGGTTTCACTACTGCCATTTAGATAGGCAAAAGATGATAGACAGATTTAAAATATCTCATTTAAGCATATAGACAGATATCTGAGGTTTGTACCAACATCATTTTTCATAAAAAATGTAGAAAACCGTCATTTTAAAAACATGCCATGTCAAACAGGAAGAAGTTTGAGAACATCCATTTGGATTGAGTTTCAAATATTTTTTACTTTATTTATATTGTAAATGTATGGTAAAAATAAGATGCTTTCCTAATAAAATAATTTCCAAAGCCAAGTGCAGTGGTGCACGCCTGTGATCCCAGCAACTTGGGAAGCTGAGGCAGGAAGATTGCAAGTTTGAGGCCAGATGCCACCTGCGCAACTTAGTGAGACCTTGTCTCAAACTGAAACAATTTTTAGAAAAGGGGATAGGGGTGCAGCTCAGAGGTAGAGTACTTTCAAATTATGTGCAAGACCCTAGGTTCAATCCCCACCCCCCGTACCATTAAAAAGAAAAAAACTTTCCTAACAAAAGTGTTAAGAGATATATAAATTGTTGTATTCTATTAAATTCCCAAGTAATTTAAAGGACCAATTCCCAGTCATGCAGTACTCGCCTTCCATCCTCAGATCACGCTGGCGGCTCCTGAGGGTCTAAACATCATCTGAAGGGTCTCTGTAAGAGTCATGCCACTAGATGACCTTATGGGAGAAGGGGACTCTCTGTGCAGCCCTGAGACCAGGAATCCCTTCTGAGTAGGGGATCAACTTCTTACCAGCCATTACCTCTCAAACTGAGCACAACTGACCACATTCTCAACTTATTCCTGAGCACGTGGCCATGTGAAACAGAAAAAGAGAACTTAAACAACATGAGATACCAAACTGAAAGGGCCAAAGATCAGGGTTCTTTTGTTGTTTGTTTGACAGATAAATCAATGCAAATGTTCAAAAAATGTTTTTCTGTATATCCAGAGATTTTTTAAAGTTTCTTAATATAATAAAAAACTATAATCCTGTTGCTTTATTGAATAAATGTTTAAAATATATATGTGTGTGTGTGCGCGCATGTGTGTATTTCTTAAACGTATTGTCACTTGTCTAAATTTTACTTTATTCCAAGCTTTCTCATAGAATTTACTTTGATGTTGGTTAACATGCTAGCTTCAGCATTGAACATTAAAATGTATGTTTTCCATGAGACAAAAATTAAACCACTTGGAATTTCAATTTCAGAAATGTATCTTGAGTATTTTCAAAATAATCACCAATCTATGGAAATTACTTGTGAAAAAGAGCTCTAAGTCTTTATGTGCTCTAAAATTTTAAGTATCCTGAAGTCAGGAAACTTAGGGTCACTTTGAAAATGTGAGATTTTCAGGTAGACTTCTGACACCAAGAAAATGGGTAGGTATCAAGTCAAGCTTCACATCTGGGTGCATAGCACAGATACCACTAGACGTAGAGAAAAAAGCCCAGATTACAAAACTACATTCTAGTTATTTGGTTACATAAATACAGCCATGCTCTACCAATTTAAGCAACAGTATTTAATAAAAGAGAAAGCAAATTAAAAAGGAGTTGTATTGATAAATGTGATGAACCCAATTTAAATTTCAAAGCTTTAATATTTTAATAGGCTTAGGTCTTTTGTTCCTACTCACATGCATAATTGCTTTTCCTCATTCTTTTGATTTAATGTCAGAAAAATCTGAATAATCTCTGTAGAAAAATATACAGTGGGAAAAACTGATTTGAGTGAGAAAAAATGTTATCAAAATCTTGTGGTTGACTTGTATCTGGGCCAAGTGTAAAAAGAAACGTTTAGAATCTCACTGATTGTGGTTAGAAACAAATATACTGTATTCTCCCAAGTATGATGGAACAAAAAAAATATTTATCTAGTTACTCTTTAACTCCAATAGTTTGTATCAAAGCTGAGCCAGGAATAAAAAGAAATTTTCAGCATGTGAATCCCAGGATGCAGGCTGATTCCCACAGAACCCTATTTCTCCCATCATCCTTAGTACAGAATACACTCAAATTCCAGAAAACAGACAAAACTCAATTACTCTGTAGAGAGTCTTTGAAAGCATATGTAAAGGGCTTACCATTGTCAAATTCAAAGATTCTCAATAAAAGCATATGAGAATTGCCAGGAGAGAGAGTAGCTTCACAATACATATTTCACCAAAGACAAATTATGCAAATCAATAAATGATAAACTCACCAGCAATCTACTCCACTATGGTGAACTTTCAAACTCAGAGGCCCAGAAAGAAATGCTATTTGTCAAAGCATATTCTGAGATTTTTAGTGCATATTGGTGTGTCCACGCACACCTGATAATTAATGTCTGCACACAGATGTGCAGACACATCACACACCCATACCCACATACTAGCTTTTCTTTGGAACAAGGGCTGCCTGGTTGAAGTCTGGATACACTTGGTTCCCACAGAGATCCAGGGCCCCTGCTACAGGCTACAAGCAGGGTTAGCCTGGGGATGTGCCAAGCCCATAGGCTTGCTTTTCCCAGTTGAGGGATCATCGAGCTGACCAGGCTTTCCTCTCATTCTGTTATGGACCTTCCTAGATCCAGGAGAGATCCAGCACTTGCCTATAATGACTTTAGGGAATTTTGTGTCTAGCCTCATTAAGAAATCGAAAACACTCATGGGTTCTAAGATGCTCGGGAATACGTGTTCACACGGGGCTGAGATTTCTCAGAGGTGTTTTCCCAGGAAGCAGAGGTGTCTAAATATTAGAAATGGCCATGCTGTAAACAATCAGCCATCGAAAACCCTACAAATAGCAGACAAGCACTGACATTAGTGCCGGGTATGGCACACTGTGGGGTAGTGTTTCATTCTGTTGTACCCAGGGTCACTGTGAGTCAGACTCGACTCCACAGCACCTAAGAACATTTGTGGACAAAGCCTAAAAATTCTCATTTGTCAAGATGAAGACAGTCTGTGAATACTTAATTATTATTTAGTTATTCTTTCTGTTGTTTGTTCCCGTAGCCACCTCTTTTTTCTTTTCTCCTAACACCTCCTCTAGGGAAATGAATCCCAGGAAACATTTACTAACATGGTCTCAACTTTGGCTCCACATGGCACCTACCTGGAGGGCTCTTCAGAAACACTGTGCTCCGGTCCCAACCCCAGAGAATTTGCTTTCGTGGGTCTGTGGTGAACCTGGCATCAAAATTTTCAAAAGCTTCTCCAAGTGATTCTGGTACACAGCCAAAATTGAGAATCACTGCTTTACGGGGGGCAGGGAGAGGGAATCCTAGGTTAAAAATGAGAGGATTTTTTTAAAAAAGGGTAAATTAACATGATCCAATGTTCTATTTCTGAGATAGAAAGACACCATTGCGTATTTGCAGAAAATCCTGAAGAATCTACAAAAACACTACTGGGATAAATAAATCCATCAAGGACACATACTATAAAACTAATATTTTAAAAATTCATTGTGTTTTATTCTTCTGCCTTTACTGATATTTAACTGGCATACAAAAACAACTGACCACAATAATGTATACAACTGGGTGAGTCTAGACATGTGTGTACCCTTATGTTACCATCACAATCCAGTTAATAAACAAATACATCACCTTGGGGGAATAAAGACACCATTGCCCTAGGGTTAAATGACAGCCTGGTCACCTGAATTCAGACTTGCAGCTTTGCTCACTGTTTCACAGTCTCCATGTTATTAATTTTCTGTTTCATAAACCTGACAAACATAATTGTTAATTACATACCATACACTCCACCCTTGCAGTAAATGGCTTCTCTCAGAACCCTCGTCTGATATAGAGCGATAGCGCAATGCCCCACTATATTAAATTTCAATTTAATTAACTTTATTACAGCGGTCCCTCCTCAGAGGAAATGATTAACTCTGAGAGGGACTCACAATAGGAGAGAAAGGTGTTGGAGGGAGCCTTGCCCTAAAACCCTGAGCTACCACGCAGGCTGCAGTTACAGGCACAAGGACAACAATAAAAGGGTTGGAAAATGAGTTTCTCTTTCATTTCCTCAGCTCCCTTGATGTGATTCCTCCAAGGTCCCTACTGGCACACACAAAGTGAATGTCATAAGAAAAGGCCTTCAAGGCGTGGCTCCTGTGTGTGGGCACACGTGTGCTCACAAAGAAAAGGAGGCCCACAGACAGAACATATTCATTCCTTAATGGTTAATCTTATAGGAGCTGTATCTTATTTAGCACCATGTACCTGAAAAAAAAGCTTGTAGTGTTTTATTTTTAAAAATTACTTGAAGTGACTGTAAGACTCTCTGTAACCTTGGATAGAAAGTTAAAAGATCTACAACTTGCAAACTTCCTAAAAGCAACTGTTTCCTTCAATAAACACTAAGGGGCTTAAATCCCAAACATTAATGATATTAGGTGACTGAGAAGAAACAAAATAGAGAATGGAACCATAGCGCTTTGAGACCCCATGGTACTGAAACAAAAACAGTGAATTAAATTTATCATCACTTAGTAAGCATTTGTATGGCAAGTATTTACAAAACGTACTTTTTGGTTGACTGCTGTCAAGAGGGGACTGGCACCATGAGAAACTCATGCCTCCCCACTCACATTTTCGCTTCATAAAAACAGTGTAGGAAACTGTGCTGTCCAAATCTCAAACAATGTTGTTGTTAGGTGCCCTCAAGTCAGGTCTGACTCATAGTGACTAGATGTGCAACAGATGAAACATTACCTGACACTGTGCCATGCCCAGCACGATTGTCAGTGATTCTGCACTATTCATAGGGTTTTCAGTGGCTGATTGTTTTAGGAGTGGGCTGCCAAGTCCTTCTCCCAAGCCTGCAGCACCTGGTATTCCCAGGCTGACTCCCATCTAAGTACTAACCAGGCTCGACCCTGCTTAGCTTCTGAGATCTAAAAAGATTGGATGCCAGGGTAGTATGGCTGTTGACTTCAAACAATAAGGTAGAAGATAAACATAGACAACACCAAGGACTTTGAAATACAGTCATATGTCACTTAATAATGGGGACACGATCTGAAAAATACATGGCTAGGTGATTTTGTCATTGTATAAATGTTACAGTGTGTACTTCCATAACCTAGATGGTCTAGGTTAATCACTCCAAGTGGCCTCCATGCATTTGAGAGGCAGGGTAAGCCGGGCCTGTTGGCCCTCACCTGCAATCCCAGTTACTCAGGAGGCAGAGGCAGGAGGATTGTGAGTTTGAGACCAGAGGTAGCCTGTGCAACTGAACCAGATCCTGTCTCATAAGAGAAATAAAAGTAAAAAATGGGCTGTGGTGTGGCTCAGTGGTAGAACACTTTCAAAGTATGGCCCTCAGTACTTGGGGGACAGAGAGAGGAAGAGGTAGATAGATAGGGAGTAAACACATGTTTGAGGCTGCTATTGATCTAACAGGGAAGACTATTTTATAGTAAACTTTTAAATTGTAAGTAGAGGAGAGCACTCTAAAGTAATGGCAAAAAGTATAGTCCAGTAAATACCTAAACCAGTAACATAGTACTTTATTGTCATTATCAAGTAATAGGTACCATACACAGTTGCATATGATATACTTTTATATGACAAGCAGAACAATAGATTTTTTACACTGGCTTTATCTGAAATACCTAAGTAATGAACTATTCTACAATGTTAAAAAAGCTACAAATGGTGCCTTTTGTTGTTGTTAGGTGCTGTCTAGTTAGGTCTGACTCATAGCGACTCTATGTGCAACAGAACGAAACACTCCTCAACACTATCATATACACAGTCTTTCTGTTTGAGCCAAATGTTGTAGCCACTGTGTTTCTTCTCATTTAGGGTTGTGTCACATTTGCAAAAGGAGGTCTAAGGAGCATTACTCCATTTCGGTCATGCTAAGGTTGACTCTACTTTGAAGAGACAACTCTTCCCCAGTTGTTTCTTGAATGCTTTCCAGCCAGGGGGACTCATTTTCTGGCATTATATTTGACAGTGCTTCTCTGCTATTTATAGGGTTTTCAATGGTTGATTGTTTCGGGAGTGGGCTGCCGGGTCCTTCTCTCTAGTCTGTCTTAGTCTGGAAGCTCAGCTGAAACCTGTCTACCGTGGGTGGCCCTGCTGGTATCTGAAATACTGGTGGCATAGCTTCCAGTATCACAGCAACACATGAGCCCCCACAGCATGACAAGCTGACAGACATGTGGGGGACAATTCCACTAGGTGACAGCAATGTTTCAGCTTAGTTAAAATATACACAATACGATATACACTGCTACAGTACACACAATTGTATGTTGTCGATCAAAATGTTGTTATGCGGCACCAGAATGTATTTAGGGAATTAGGAATTTAAGTAGGTAACCAGAACTCCAGATTGAGCCCCAGTTGAACTCACCATCGAATGCTGACACACTTGGATTAAAGGAAATGTGGGGGTTGCGGTTCTAACTAAGAAACCTCTTGTTCTCCCTTCTGCTGAGGGAGAACACACTGAGACATTCAAAGGGCCAGTCAGTGTAAAGAGAGAGAGAGTTTTCTCAGTACACTGTGTGCCTATAATTCATGTAACCCCGTTCTTGACCTCAGGGCAATGCTATTGCAATAAAGACTGAAAACGGAATCAGCATGTCACTAAAATTTCTTTAACAGATTAGAGGAAAGGCTACCCTATCAACTTGACATGAACAGAAAAGATTGTTTTCCAGAATCAGCAGACATTGGAAGGTAAAGGCAATAGGAAGGGGCCTCCTGCCATCAGGCAGGTCTACTTTTCATGAACATTAATGGTATTTGATGGAATTTGGTGGTGGAAAGTGGCAAGTATCAAGCAGGAGCTGAAAGTGATGGGTTTGTGGAGGAGAAATGAGGGTCTGAGAGGTTCCTATTTCTTATGAGCAAATTGGTGCAGCCTGAGTAATGACAAGTTACTAGAGTCCAAAGGACATTCTCCCTGACTTATAAGGTGGCAGCCTACCTATCCAAAGTTTTGTATTATTTGTTCTTCATTAGAACTCTGGGCAAAGTGTTGCCCGTAAGTGTTTATTACTTGTTCATTACACAGACCTGTATGGACAACTGGCATCAAGATCACATGGTTCTCTATCCAGGCCTTTCCTCTCTGGGTGAAGGTTTTTTATGGCTTTACCTGCAGCCGTAACCACTTTGGTGTCCAATCCCGTCAGATCTCAGAATCTAAGCAGGGTTGGGCCTGCTTAGTACTTGGAAGAGAGACCGCCTGGGACCACCAGGTGCTGTAAGCTTGGGAGAAGGACCTGACAACCCACTCCCCAACAAACCAATCAGCCATTGAAAACCTTACAAATAGCAGAGAAGCACTGACAATAGTGTTTCACCTGTTCTACGTAGAGTCGCTATGAGTCAGACACCGACTCGATGGCACCTAACAACAGGAACAACATGTGCTTTGGTCAACATTCAGTTAAGAAATCAGAAGTGACTAGCAATTTCAAACAGAGGTAACCATACAGGTTATTTGTTACTCAACACTGGGAAGGCTCAAGGACTAAAAAGAGGAGCACTTGATCATTAACTGCAAAATGGTACATCCACCCCATTAATGGGAAGAGTAAAAGGAAAAATTCCACCCAAGAGCAATGGTCTCTAATATTAAACCTGCTGGACACTTTCCTGCTGTCCTTGGAGCCACCACAGCCCCTGCTTTGCAGGACTACAGAAGGAACCTTCCTCTGCCACTGCTGCTTCAAATCCCGCCCACAGGCAAAAAGAAAGAAAAACGCGAGCCTGGCATGGTGGCACATGCCTGTGAAATCAGGAGCCGAGGCAGGAGGATTGCAGGTTTAAGACCAGAGATAGCCTGTGCAACTTAGCAAGACCCTGTCTTAAGATAAAAAACAAAAAATGGGGGTGGGGTTGCTGCGCAGTAGTAGAGCACTTGCAAAGTACCCATGAAGCTGTGGGTTCAATCCCCCAGCACTGTCAGGAAAAAAAAAAAAAAGGAAAGAAAGAAAAGAAAAGAAAAACCAAGTCTTCCAATTTCCTGCTAAGGCTTCCCCCTTGTTGTTAGGTGCCGTTGAGTCGTGTCCAATTCATAGCGACCCTTATAGGGTTTTCAATGGCTGATTGTTTTGGAATTGCCGCGGAGTGGGTTGCCACATCCTTCTCCCATTTTTGTGGTACTGGGAATCGAACTCGGGACCTCAGAGACTGCAAAGTGGTGCTCTACCAACTGAGCTAAATCCCAGGTCCAAGGCTTCCCCCTAGAAGAACATAAAGATGATGCTTGGTAAATGAGTCTTGTTTTGTTTTGTTTTTTTAATAAAAAATTTGCAGACTTCCATCCTACTTAAGAGAGGCCATAGATGCCCAGGAACGGAGCCAATAGCCAAGAAGCAGGTAAATATGATGGGCTACCCAACTTAAAGGCAAGCAGGAAGCTAGTCTCAGTCCTGGTAGATGGAATTCCATTGCTAAAAGGAATGTTTTGATGGACATTATACAGTGAATGCCTGCCATCAGCACAACTATCAATTTCCTCATTTTGCTTTGTGATTCATGGATTTAGCTTTAAAATGTTTGCTTCTATTTCTAGCATTTTGGGTGAAAATGATTTATGAAAATGAGCAATAATATGCATAATGTGCTGCCACGAATAATACACAATCAATACACAAAATATGCATTTTATTAGATTAAGAAAATCTAATGGTCACTATGAGTCACATACCGACTCGATGGAACTTAACAACAACAACAATGGCTGAATAGGGCCAAACACAGCATCTATGGATGAGACTTGATGAAAATAGCTTATGGACATTCACTCCCATTATAAGATGGCTTTTTAAATGTCAGCTTGATAATTTCCAGGAAATAAAGACATTCCAAAAATCAAAGTGATATATTAGTGGAGCCTTATAAAAGTTGCTAATACCAGCTCTAAATTATGACAATATTAATCACATCAGGAAAAAGTAATGAATTATAAGTCTGCAACCAAGCAAAGAAGGACTTAATACCTCCGACTCAGTACTGGGAAGCTACTGTCTTAATTTTATGGTATTTTGGATTGAATGAAGAATACTGAGTGACAAAAGCAATGTATTAACTATACCAGGGTGATTTCTGAGATTTTTGTTGGTATACATGCCATGGCTTTTCTTCTTCTTGGAGATTGTAATTATCTTTGGAGAACTCATCATCTATATATGGAAAGCCTGCAGCCGTAGCCCTGTGGCATCCGATCCAGTCATATCTCGGAAGCTAAACAGGATCAGGCCTGGTTGGTACTTGGATGGGAGACTGCCTGGGAACACCAGGTGCTGTAGGCTTGGGAGACTGACCCAGCAACCCACTCCCCAAAATCAACCAGCCATTGAAAACACTGTGAATAGCAGAGAAGCGCTGACAATAGTGTTTCATCTGTTGTATGCAGGGTTGCTATGAGTCAGATACTGACTTGACGGCACCTAAAAACATACATGCTAAATAAACTTTTCTAAAGCAAGTTGTTAGGTTGTTAGGTGCCATCAAGTCGGTATCCGACTCATAGTGACCCTCATAGGGTTTTTGATGGCTGACTGTTTCGGGATTGCCTTGGGAGTGGATTGCCAGGCCCTTCTCCCATAAAGCAAGTTAGTGATCAAATAGAACCTGAATGACAAATACCAAATCTCCCCAAAGGCCATAACTATAGGTAATACATGTTCTAGGAAGGAAGGATGAAGACCAAATTAGGACACTGTCCTTATTTCACACTGATACAGTTTGCCACGCAGTGTTGGCATTTTCAAACAAAAGCCAGATAGCTGGATTTGAGTTTCTCTTCCTCCTTTATTGCTGATAACCGTTTCTTGTTTCCAGACCTAGGAATCTATCTTTTCCTTATAAGGAAGCTACCATCTCTCCTCCAAGCCCTAGAGATGGTTCTGCTTAAAAAGAGATAGAAAATGAATTCCTGAGAATTCAGAAAGAGTGGCCTCCAGACACGCCCCTTTCCCGGGTGTTTAAAGTCATGAGGCTGGAAAGCAGCCACCAGCACTGCCCTGGAGTCAATCTCAGAAAGTTTAGGAAATTTGGAAATCTCTGTCCTTCACTTGACACCTGCCAGTAAGATCCATGACATGCAGAAAAAAGAAGGAACCATAACCAGAAGAACATTCTGGAAACATCTGCCTTATTGTGTTGGCATTAGTAATCCATGTGAAATACTACAAGAGCCTCTACCAGAAGAATGTCTGAAAGCTTGTGTAGTGACATCTTGCACTTCACCTTTCTGTGCCTGCCTCCCTCGTCCACCTGAGCAGCCACCTTGAACTCCCCTTATGAGACGCCATGTGCCCATTCTTCAAACATATACTCTGTTTATGAAATGCAGAGTGCAAATTATATATTTCTTGAATGATAGATATGTGTGTATTAACAGGGCAGTCTTATGCTTATGTTGTTAGGTGCCATAGAGTTGGGTCCAACTCAGAGCAACCCTATATACAACAGAACGAAACACTCCCCAACACGCTGTCATGCCCAGCACTATGTCAGGGCTTCTCTGCTATCCACAGGGTTTTCAATGGCAGATTGTTTCAGGATTGTTTCAGGAGTGGATTGCCACATCCTTCTCCCATTTTTGCGGTGCTGGGGATTGAACTCATAGCCTCAGAGAGCACAGAGCAGCAGTCTACTAACTGAGCCATCCCCTAGCCCCCTTACACTTACAATCTCTCTGAAATTGAGAGATGTCTTACTGTGAAAGTGCATGCGTTATTTTAAGTTATGTTAAATTGGTGATGTTTCTTCTACTGTCTCAGTTCATGAAGTCATGGCATATTTTATAGCCACTGGTATTATAAGTTCTATAAAATGTGACACTTAGTAAATGTGTAATATGGGATGAATTTTCAATCCCTACATTATAAAATGTGAAGACCACCATGTAACTAAAATGGATTCTTGAAATTTCTTCCATATTCAAAAGCTATTACATTATATCCTGTATTTTCAGGAAAAAAAGTATCTGATAAAGGAATTGAGATATCTCTGATAAATTATCTAGCAAGGAAAGTGAGTTATTGTTCCAAGTTAATAAGGAAGACAGATCATAGTTGAAGAAAAGACCAGCCCCAACAAGGAAAAAAAAAAAAGGGAAGAAAGCCTAGAAAAATACAATATTTAACATGTTTTCATGTTTCTTAAAATGCATCCACTATATCACCCAGTTTTTGGAGCATATAGTAGCAAACACAACCATCCGTAAATTATGTTTTAAAGGATCAGGAGATTTTAGTCACAATTTATAAATCAAGTTAAAAAGTCTTCTGATTGGGAAACGCAGAAATCTCACACCAAAGGAGTAGGGGGGAAGCCTGGAATTTTCTATTATGGAGATGGATCTAGAAAAAGCTGCTAAGCTATTTTGTCTGCTGAGAGGATAATTATTTTTGATTCCATAAAATGTCTCAAAATTTGAATGTATTATGTATTCTGATAAAACGTCCTTTCCCCTCCGCCTTTTGAAAGTGAGTGCACCCAGAAGGCCTGCTAGGTGCATTTCAGGGATCCGTCAAGCATTTCTTCAAGCCAGGGATACCTCCCTTTGATCTCCCAGCAAGCGGACTGTGACACAGGGTCCCTACAGAGCCGAATGCACAGCACAAGAGACTCTTTAAAGTGCACACAGGGAAAAATTTATGAGGTTCTTATGAAGTGGTTTGTTTTAACTCTGAATGGAAGAAAAGGGAGAGGAAAAGAGGACACCATTTGTGACATAAAGATCCAGTTGGACCTGGTGCGATTTTTATCATCTTAAAACACCTTTTAAAAGACTAACCTCAAAGTGTAAGACAGCACGTAATGAATGTAAGGCAAGAAGTAGCTGGTCTGTAAACAACCCACAAAGCCAATCGACAGTTGGTATTTCCTGAACTAAAATTCTTTGAGTCACAATGGGAACACCTTCTCAGGATATAACAAGCACGGGTCTTCTCTTTGGCTCCAACAGGGCTTTGTTGTGACTTGTAATGAGCTGAACATTGTAATGCATGTTAAAAAAAAAAAAAAACTATCACTGTGTGTGCAAAAGTACAATATACATGCATCAGGATGTTAACAAAACAGCACCTGCCCAAATAAGATTGCAACTCTATTTTCAGCTTATCTTTGCTTTTCACTCACTGGGATCATTTGTTTCAATGGGAAAAGAAAGTCATACATGCAAGCATAATGCATACACTAAACTGGAGCTACCACTTTTTTACAGATCAGTGCTCTGTAAATAAAACAAAAATCTGAAAAATTTTAAATCCAAATATTCTCTGTCAGATATATACAATAAGTTTCTGCGATAACAATGGATAAGACTCACAAACTCTAAGTAACACAGGATTTCAAAACTGGGATTGGAATTTAAGGGTGGCACAACATAACTGTGGGCAATTTAAAGAATTCAAAACTGACTGTACTCTCAGAGATGTTCAAACCTTATTTAAAGTCATTACTGAAAATAACTTAGTTAACAGAACTGTAGAACTTATGGTTCAGAAAGTTTAAAAGACATAAATAGCATTAACGCTATTTATAACTTGGATATAACACTATTTATAGTTTATTCATCCTTTTAAAAATGCTGATAATTAATAAAGCTCTTAAAATGTATTCCATTATCTGTTCATGGCAGAAAAGTGACAAATTTGTTGACTAATTGGGAAGAGACAACCCAGGTGAATAATGAAACCCACCATACCCAACAAATACTGAACGCTGTTGTAATTTTTTGGTGCCATTGGGTTGAGTCTGACTCATAGCGACCCTCATGGGTTTTCAATGGCTGATTCTTTCAAGAGTGGGTATGGATTGCCTCATCCTTCTCGAATACAAATATTGACTACTTAACCATGATGTTCAATAGACATGTCATGCCTTGTGCTAAACAATTCATGGCCTTTTTTTTTTTTTAGTCATTTGACAGCCCTATGAGGTAGGTACATAGTTGTTACGTTTTAAACACAGCAGAAGAAAAACCCGAGGGTTAGGATTTATGAACCTTGCCCATATCATGAATCCAGTAAATGGCAGAGCTGAGCACTCAGGTCCTAATGTTCAGTATAAGCACCTCACTGTTTCCCATGGTCTGCCCATTACACGGCTCTCAGTGATTATAGCTACAAAAGGAAAATGGGGAGGAAAACATCAAAAATGTGATTATCTGGGCAAACATATCTTCACACTGTAGAAAATGAGAGATCACACTATAGAAAGGGAAGTTAAAAATGAATAGTGAGCCAGGCATGGCGGTGCACACTGTTAGGGAGAAGGACCTGGCAATCCACTCCTGAAACAAGCTGCCATTGAGAACCCTATGAATAGCAGACAATCACTGACAATAGCGCTGATCATGGCACAGTGTTGGAGCGTTTTTCATTCTGTTGTACACAAGGTTGCTATGAGTTAGACCCAACTTCATTGCACCTAACAACAGCTAACAAGTGAGACCTTGACTTGAAATAAGAAGTTAAAAATGGGCTGAGGGTGCAGCTCGGTGGTAGAGCACTTGCAAAGTATGTGTGAGGCCCTGGGTCCAACCCTCCAGTGCCTAAAAAATATATACAAAAAATGAATAGCAAATATCAGTAATTTGAATCATTATGATATTTAAAAGCTGAGATATACCACCACAGAACTTTAGAGTGGGACAAGAGTTCAGAGAGCATTGCATGAAGGTGGCCACGGAGACTTTCTGTTTAAACACTTTTGGTGATGGGCACTCACTATCTACCAGGCACTCCAATTCTGAATGACTTAAATTTTTAGAAAGAGCATCCTTAAATGGAGCCAAACTTCAGAGTTGCTGTCACTTCAAGTAATTGCTTTTTACAAGTCATACCGAACTCTGAATCACCTGACCATCAAAGGGACTAGAGTTTCACCTTTAAAACATGAAAGATAGAATATAACTCCAAGGATAGCATAATGAATTTCATAAGTGGTGTGTCAAAGTGTTTATCTGTTTCTATCAGTTGTGTCCAGGCCAGTGAAAGCTGATGACAAGCCTGGATTACAGCACATGATCTAATATTTGCCAACAAGCCAAGGGCACTACACATTACAAAACCATTGCGCTTTGTTGCATCAGCTTAATCATGACTATGTTGGTAAAAATATAGCTCATGTCTGTTTGCAGCAACATTCAGAACTGGCAAAGGTTTAGCAGAGAATGGGCAGCAGGTCTGTGAGCAGGTAATGGGTACTAAAAAAATCCTCTGAGTAAGGAGCGAAGAAGTACATGAGTAACACTTCAATTGTGTAAGGTGTAGACATAGAGGAAGACACACAGACAGGTTGTGGGGTGTTGATGGCTCTCAATAGTGCCAGGTTTCCTTAGATAGCAGGGCTCCCTGTGCGCATCACAAGGGATGGTGCCCCATTTCACATGTCCACTCTGAATATGAAGCCAAAGAGACTCAACTTCAGGGAGGATATCTGTTCTCAAGCAAACAGAATCTGTGCACACTTCAGTCTGTCCTATAGATACTCGGTGCTTCCTCTTAGCCGCATGCCTTACTCCAGAGCAGCTCACAGCACTCTGTGAACCAAATGTCAGATGGGATGGGAGCATGTAACTCCTTCATCCCTAGAGGAGAGGATGAGCTTTGCTCACCTCACCTATTAGGTCCATTTTGCGTAAAATGAAAATCCCAGCAGAGGCTGTGACTCACCTACACTCTAGGTTGAGGTTATATCCAAAGAATTTACGAGCTTAACTCAATAAACATGTTTCAGGGTCGACATGTCACTGCTCATGTCTTCAGCTCCAGTCCCCGAAACAAGCTCTGACTAACCTCCAGAATTGGGAATATTTTGTGATCTCTGAATTTAAAAACGTATCATTAAATGAGTTTATCTCAATTATGTAGCCTGCATATACAAACTGAATACGTTTTACAAGCATGCACAATAATCTAATACTAATTCTATTGACTCTTTCACTCAAAAGTTATGTTGGTCATGTCAAAGTTACATGTTTCTTTTTTTGCGGTACTGGGGGTTGAACCCAGGGCCTCACGCTTGCATGCTCTGCCAGTGCTGGACCACTGAGCTGCACCCCCAGCCCTTTTTTTTTTTTTTTTTTTTTTACTTTTTTGAGACAGGATCTCGCTAAGTTATGCAGACTGCCTCTGGTCTTGAACTTGTGATCCTCCTGCCTCCACCTCCCAAGCTGCTGGGATTACAGGGGTGCACCACTGTGTCCAGCCCTTGTTGTTGTTGTTGTTTTAAACTACTTTTTAAAACACAAATGAGAGTATGTGAATTCCCAAATAAACTGCCATCAGAGGGTACCCCAAAAATCACAGGGCGATTAAGCCTTCACAGTTTAGGAGTCGAAAATGCTACAAACTTACAAAAAGCACCATTTGAAAAAGCTTATGTTAATTTTTTCTTTAGGCTTGTGCAGTTCTATAATTTTAAAAGAATTTATTCTTGAGGTTTTCAATTCCTCTTACTGAAGATAGTATACACTAATCTTAAAAATGAAATGAAAACTTATTCTAGATTTACAAAACTGCACACATATCAAAAAGATAGTTTTATTAGATAGTGCATTTATACTCCTGAAGTAGTTAAGGCTTAAAAATGAACTAAGTCTTATGGAACCTTCTGCAAGTCTGATCCTAGGTCATGTGGGAATAGGGCAACTGAAATGCCATCTCTGTATCTATGCTCCTGTCTTCACCACCTGACAATGAGCAAATATAATATTGAAACAGGATTCCCACATTTAATGTGTCATCTGCATTTGGTGAATATGTAAATTAATGGTGGAAGGGTTTAGAAAACAGCATCGGCCCCAGATTGAAGCCAGAGCTCTGCCCCATGGTGCATGGCTGGAATTTGGAGAGCAACATGCCACCTACTATACAGTTATAGAATCTAATCATCATGAAGATGTGGTAATTGACAGGAGATTTGCTTGATTGTACACTCATAGTCAATGCTTGCAAAGAGCTGCCTGTGAGAAACTCAGGCATACATGGAGACTTGATCCATTCTTTCTACTCCCTGTTGTTAGGTTCTGTCAAGTCGTGCCCAATTCATAGCAACCCTTATAGGGTTTTCAATGGCTGATGGTTTTGGGATTGCCTCAGGACTGGATTGCCACGTCCTTCTCCCATTTTTGCCGTGCTGGGAATCAAACTTGGGACCTCAGAGACTGCAGAGCAGGGCTCTACCAAATGAGCTAAATCCCAGTCCTTCTACTCCCTAGAGTAGAAGAATATAGAAAGTTGAGCATTGCACTCAGACTTTCCTTCCTTTTCTTCAGACTGCATTTTTGTCTCTTCTTCCCAACTTCTCTAAGGGACACTGAATGTCACCACCACAGAAAAAACATACCGGATTTTGAGAAAGCCAAAGAAGGTTTCATTACTCAACCCAATGTAGAATAGTCTAGCAGAAAATCATCTTCTAGACTAATCACATTGACTGATTTCCTGAATAAGGAAAATAGACAAGAGGGTTTGTCTTATTGTGTTATCAGTCTTGGGTGAGAGTCTTGGTAGAAACTCAAGCCTTCCACTTTCAAGTTGAGTACTTTGTCAAGCACAGTACATACAAGCTTTTTTATTTTCGAGTCTGCCTCCCAGATTGCAACCTCATTGAAGGTAATGACCACATCCATCCATTGCTCTATCACTGACACAGAGTTGGCACATGAAATAACAGACTTTTTTTTTAAACAAAATGGAGCTCTGGAAACAATACGGATTCTTAGACTAAAGCAAGCTATCCTAGAAAGCTGATCTTTTGCTTCCTGTCCATTCTGAGTTTGACAAAAAACAAGAGTGCTTCTGCAATAAAGGAATGACACCAACTCTAATTTTGATAAAAGAATAAATCCCAGAAAAGAGTTGAGAGCACTGTGATTTGAATTTTAAAGCAGTGGGGAGGTGGCACTCAGAAAGACAACATGTATTGGAACAAGAAGTCTAGAAAACAGCACAGAACACCAAAAGGGACAGAAGGGAGCATGAAGAGATTGTAATGGGCCTGGGACTTACAAGCATTTTCTAAATGTGTTGCTTAAGTATTATTTTTTGTGTAAATGGCATATCAGATCCTCATCCACCGCCTACAAAAAGATTGTGATGCTAAACAGGTCTGGTCCAAGTCAACACTTTCACAAATGTCTCTACATTTTCTGGCAAATGAGAGTAACAAATTCATCTGAAGAAGAAGGGTTGACTGTTTCTATTGGCCCTTGGCTTGTTTGCTTCTTTGAAGGAGTTAATGAAGGAGCAACGTTGGGGCAGGAGAGAAAGACTTTGGGGTTGTTGAAAAGCACAAGTTAAAAAGCATCAAACTAGTTTCTGCCTGTATGTAATTGCCGTGGAAGAAAACTCTCAAACACAAGACCTACATTTTTAATAAATGGAGACCTAGAAGTTATTTCTGTTTGATCTGAGCCTGACGTTATTCCGTGTTTCTAAATTCCTTTGGAAATACTGAAATCTTCAATTCCCATGTCATTTTCAAGAGTACTCTGAGGAATGGGCATATTGTACAATTATCTTTGGGAAAAATGGAAAGTAAATGTAATCTTTTTTTTTTTAAAGGACAACTCTTACTCAGCCTTAAATACACAAGAAATGCTTCATTTGTGATTTCCTTTGTGTGACACACTGAGACACCAAGAATTTTCCAGTCCTCTTGCAGAGCCTCTCTGCTCCTCATCCTGTATCCAGAAGTTTTTACAAGTGTTCTTCCCATGAAGATTAAATCAATCTGAGTCTAAGCAGGGTAAATTAGACAGCTCTTTGTTTGTAATTCTCTCTCAGCTTTTTGGCCATAAATCATGCAACTGAATGGACTCGGAGACCCCCCCCCATCATTTTACAGATAATGCATCTGAGACCCAGAACATCTTATACATGTCCAAGACCATCCTGCTGGTTCTGCAGGCCCAAAACACAGTGATTATTCAGACCTATTCTCCCTTCTGTGCAAAAATAAATATATACCATAAAAAAGAGGCTGTTGGTTTTTTAGGCTGGATGTTTTAAACATATTAAATTATTTTCCCTCATTATCATCTCACAAGAGAGCTATTTTTTTCTCTGTTTATATGAGAACACTAAGAACCAGAAAGCTTACACAACTCCCCAGTGGTACAAAGCCCATCAAGGCGAGACCTGGAAGAGAGCACAGCTCCACACTGACCCCCAAACCACAAATGGCTAAGCTCACACATCCCTGAACCTCAAAACGAAGTGGAAATTTAACTACAAAAATAGAAGTGGAGGCAGACATCTCCCTGACCACTGTAGCAAGACAAACAATTGTAAAAATCAGGCTGTGTCCTTACAGAATGAAAAGAAGTAGATACAGACGCCCCAGCCTGGTTTCATCAGTCACTAATGAGGGAACACAAGCAAGATGTAACCTCAACTGAGCCTTGGGTCCTGTTCTCCAAGGCTCTGATGAATGCCCGCTGCTGCCCCTCCTTCACCAGACTGCTGCAGTGATCAGCTGGGAGTGATCCATATGCAAGCACTGCAAGGTGTATCACTTTACTCTATCAAAAGATTACCTGGCCCCTCTTCCGGTCTCTCTGCCTTTCTTTGCCTGGAGGAACATTAGGTCACTTCCCCTCAAAGACTGTTGTTGTTAGGTGCTGTCGAGTCATGTCTGACTCATAGCGACCCTCAGAGGGTTTTCAATGGCTGATTGTATTGGGATTGCCTTGGGAGTGGGTTGCCACGTCCTTCTCCCATTTTTGCGGTGTTGAGAATCGAATTTGGGACCTCAGACACTGCAGAATGGTGCTCTACCAACTGAGTTAAGTCCCAGCCCTAACCAAGGATACAAAGAGGCTAAGTAGTCATGAGGGGTTTAACTATAATAAAATCAAAACCTTTAACACTCTTCATTTCCCTTAACTTGAGAATATAACCTCTAAAACCCCACTCCAGCCTGTAGCTGTAGCCCTGTGGCATGCGATCCCATCAGATCTCGGAAGCTAAGCAGGGTCGGGCCTGGTTAGTACCTGGATGGGAGACCGCCTGGGAACACCAGAAGCTGTAGGCTTGGGAGAAGGACCTGGCAACCCCCTCCCAAAAATCAATCCACCATTGAAAACCCTATGAACAGCAAAGAAGCACTGACAATAGTGTTTCACCTGTTGTACTCAGGGTCGCTATGAGTCAGATACCAACTTGACGGCACCTAACAACAACAACAACAACAAAGCCCCACTCCACATATGTCTTACCCTGCAATAGTGCAGGCAACAGAATGGAAACAGGTGTCCCCAGCAAGGCTTGGGCCCTGAGGGCACCACCTGTGTCCACATAAATCCAAAACAAACAGTATCCAGCTTAGTTGTGAGCAAGGTTATAGGACTTATCACATTCCACTGCCAAGGCTGGCGAGTGAGGACAGGTGATTTTGCCCTTTTAAGCATGAGAGACACACTGCCAGATACAGCAAAGGGCACAAAATCCTCTGCCTCCTGAAATAGTTTGGGAGAGAGGAGGGCCCTTGGCCAATACAAAACCAAACCTGTGAAAGCGCATTAAGAATATCAAGCAGGCCTCAGAGTTCAGGTGACTCTTTTCACCCTGTGGCTCATTCACAAGAACACGCCAAAATGTACACAGCAGGCACTGAGGACTCTACCAGACCCAGAAACAAGAACAGCAGGTTGCTGACTGGGAGGCTTACATTTCACAGGGGTTCCTGGTCACGCCTCCCTTTCCTGGGCAGCAGAACTACAGAAGTGGCAGGTCAAGTGCAGCGTTTGTCTTCTACGTCAGCAAGGGGACCCTATCTGGAGATGTGGCACAGCTTCCTCTACTTAGCACAGCCAGAAGCAGTGAGGCCTGTGCATATCTAGGAATGGAGGAGACAGGTAGGGAAGATAGGGCTCCAGGAGCCACAGGGAGAAGTGGCTGGATCTGCTCCTACAATCTTCTCTGCATAGGCAAAGACTATGTCCCCTCCAATGCAGCTACACACCTATAAAATGCGATATTTCCCCTTGTGTTTCAGAGAGTCAATTTTATGTGCCTGATGGATGGTTGTTTCTTGTTTTTCTTAGGTGCCCTCGAGTCTGTATCCAACTCGTAGGGACCCTACGTGCAACAGGTGAAACACTATTGTCAGTGCTTCTCTGCTATTCATAGGGTTTTCAGTGGCTGATTGATTTTTGGGAGTGGGTTGTTGGGTCCTTCTCCCAAGCCTACAGAACCTGGTGTTCCCAGCCAATTTCCCATCCAAGTACTAACCAGGTCTGACCCTGCTTAGCTTCTGAGATCAGACAGGAGCAGATGCCACAGTGGTACAGCTGCAGGTGGGTGGTTGCTTAGATGTTGTAAGTTTGAGCCACCTAAAAAGGGATAGTGGTCACAGAACAAAGCCAGACACACTAAGAGGAACATTTGGACATGATACCTTAACACCAGAAAGTCTCATGGGTAATACTTAGTCTTGAAATGACTGGATCTGGACTACCATGGGTTATAGTTATAATTTCCTGAGGATGATATTTCTGATGAAAGACATCAGTTCTCTGGTATTTTTGCATGATAATTTTATTGACATAATGCTGAGTTGAACACCTGGGTCTCATCAGCCCCATTTTTGTGATAATATGTGAATGCTTTATAGCGTTTGGACATACAAAGATTCATCCCTAGGCCTGCTGGCTCTGTGTGCATTATACCCTTGTGCGAGATCATCAGAGTATGGGACAAATTCCTGAGATCTCTCCCCTGAATGCCTGCAGCTGTAGCCCTGTGGCATCTGATCCCATCAGTTCTTGGAAGCTAAGCAGGGTTGGGCCCTGTTTGTACTTGGATGGGAGACCCGCCTGGGAACACCAGGGACCGTAGGCTTAGGGTGAGGAGGACCTGGCAACCCACTGCCCAGCATAAAAACAGTCAGTCATTGAAAACCTTAGGAACAGGAGAGAAACATTAATAGTGTTTTACCTGTTGTATGTAGGGTGGCTATGGTTTGGACACCAACTCAACAGCACCTAATAACAATAGCAGCAACTCTCCCAAATGCTATGTGACAACAGAAGGCTTGGTATCTTGAAATAAGGAAAGAATGCCCAAAATGTAGATCCCAAATGCCTTTCAAAAACTTTTAGGGACCACCAGGCGCCATGGCGCATGCCTGTAATCCCAGTGGCTCTGGAGGTGGAGGCAGGAAGATCGCAAGTTCCAGACCAGAGAGAGTCTGCCTAACTTAGTGAGACCCTGTCTCAAAAACAGTAAACAAAAAATGGGCTGGGGGTGCAGCTCAGTGGTCCAGCACTTGCAAAACCTGCAAGTGTGAAGCCCTGGGTTCAACCCCCAGTACCACAAAAAAAAAAAAACCTTTTAGGGGTTCAAGTCTATCTTCACATACAAAAATAATTAGTGTACTTTGTCACTAAATTCATTGACTCAGAAATGTTTAGCTCATTTAGATAAAGGCAGAACAACTGGTTTATAAAACCTCTATTATATGCAAATAGTCAATTTTATTTTTATAGTTTCAACTTAACAGCTAAATATTTTTATATTATTTTCCTTGAGTTTTAGGTGTTTCTCATAATCATATTGTCACAGAAAACAAGCAAGTTGATGGCTTTCAAAAGTCTGATCTTCAAAACCATAAATGATTTCTAGCCACACTTTCATAGCAAATAGGATATTTTAGAGAGATGATTTCAACTGCCCATGAAAATCAGTTCATAAAATGTTTACCAATTAAAAAACTAAAAAGAAAAACCGTGCTTGCCCAAATGGCTGTGGACTATTGTAGAAATTCTATAAGCAAGAAAAAATTCAGGGCACTTAATATAACCAAGTGGTAGTGGGTTTTGCCTACCATACTGCCACAGACTAAATGGCTCAAATTCCTGCTTTGCAAATCTGATTTCTCGCCCAGAACGCTGTTGATAATTGGCTCTCAGGCTGGCATGTCCATTGAGATGTATGAAATGGCTGTTGCTGATATTTTGATGCAGAAAAGAATCTGTCAGATTTTTCTTTCTGCTAGCCGCTCACTTCCTCTTTTCCTCTTGTCACTCTCCCCCCTCTGCTCATTTTACCCACATTAAAGCTGTAAGTAAATAAATGACAGGCTGTGGCCTATCATCAGGTGACAGATCATCCTGCATGGGCTCTGAAGATCGGAGACGCTGTCATCTGTCTGGTTTCCCCCATATTCCCTGACAGCCTCGCCACATTCGGGTGGCATGTCACAGTTCTCAGAGCAAGATGAATACAGCAGTGTGAATATCAGCTTGGGAGCTGAGTCAAACAAACACTGGGACTCTAACTGCACAGAAGCCCCTCGCTGCTGGGAAAGGAAGGCCTTCAGAGAAAAAGAAATGCAGTTCCACAGTCTCTTGCTCCCTCGACTTACTACTTCATTTAACGGGAACAGGTCTGGGCTATTCTTTGTTTTCTAAGCTGAGACTCATACTTTTCTCCATGGACAGTGGGGAACTCAATACAAATCTCTCTGTTCTAGAGCTGATCAATTATTGTTGAATTTTCCCAGTCATCCAAAAGAGAAGCGAGTCACTGTCACCATCCACAAGTGCTCCCGCAGAGCTTTACCAAGTGCTCCCACAGAGTTTTACACCCTTAACCAACACAGAAAGTTTAGCCAAGTTGCAAGAGATGACAACAAAGGAAATGAGGTGACATCTCATTGGCTGAGCTACAGTGGCATTTGGAGGACTATTTTGGAGGGCTGTTCCAGAACAAATAATGAACCATGTATTAAAATAAACAAAGTCATAAAAATGTCAGGAGCAATGCCAGAATAATAATGACTTCCCAGTGTGAGAGAAAATTCAAGGAAGGATAATGAAACTTCTTCTCAAATGAAAACAGCCAGCGATGACTGTCTCCATGGACTACCCTTCTCCTTATTATGGTTTAAGAAGATTTTTGGTGTCGCCATTTTAGAAGCCCTCTTTAATGTACATAAGGAGAAAAACTGAATGCAAACTTCCTTTGATCCATGAAAAACAAATGTCAACTACCACTACTACACTTTAATGTACTTGTAGGAGAAGAAGCATGTACAGAAAAGACATTTGTGTTACAATGTCATTGTAATGACAGTGGATTTCCTAGACACAGAACACACTGACACTCTCTTCAAGAGACGTCATTGGCAAGAACTTCCACCATGGGAGCCCACTCAGCAAAGCATTGATGATTTCCAAAAACACTGAAGTTTCGTTGTTTCTCTATCAAGAGCACTGATGTAATTATCTAGCAGTATGCAGTGTGCAAGGAATTGTGTCAATGACTCTAGAACTACCCCAAACTTGTCATGATTCTGGGAAAATGAAATTCTCAGAGTGCGTCCGTAGGATCAAATTAAAAGCCACTGAGCACTGAGTTGATGTCCCTACATTCCTTGATCTACCATTGAAAATTCTCCAAATTTTGGACCTGATTTTTCAGATGTATTTCTTGACCTTTTTTACTCTGCTTTTACTCTATCTTTTCAGGCAAACCATATCACTGATTATCCCCTATTTCCAATGGCCTAACCTTGCCAGTGTCTAGGCTACTATTGTTTACATTATTCATCCTTTGATATAACCATTATAAATACGTATACACACAGACCTAGAAATTTCACTTCTACACATTCATCATTAAGAAATAAATCAGTTTTAAGATTTTGTTTTCAACAAATTTATAACAGAAAAAATAAATAATCTCATGCTCTCTGCATTTTATAATGGTTAAATAAGTTTTAACACATCTATATACAATGATGCCTGCAGCCATATCACTGCAGCATCCAATCCTATCAGATGTTGGAAGCTACGCAGAGTCGGGCCAGGTTAGTCCTTGGATGGGAGACTGCCAGGCAACACCAGGTGCTGCAGGCTTCAGAGAAGGACCCAGCAACCCACTCCCCCACACAAACACAAATCAGCTATTGAAAACCCTATGTATAGCAGAGAAGCACAATAATAGTGTTTCATGTGTTGTACATAGGGTTACTATGAATCGGACACCACCTCTACGGTGCCTAACAATAACAACAATACATAAGGATGCAGTTTTAGGCAATAAAAATGATTCTGTAGATTAATATGCTCATGAAATGACAACAATGACATGTATTTGGGTAGAAAAACTTAAGTTACAAAACCAACATGTAAAGAAAAGATGATTCTGGTTTTATAAAAAGAAACATATCAAATTTATATACATATATATACACATGTGTATATATATGTATATATATATATATTCATCAATATCCATATTCACATTTTTAATTGAGAGTTTGAAATACACCAATTTATACATGTGGGCTATCTATGGATTAGGGAATTTTGTATATATGCATGTAGCTTTTCTATATAATATTTTAAAAGTAAGCATGAGTTACTTAGGTATTAAAAATAATTTTAATAAGAATCAACCTCCAGACTCCAGCTCCAATGCTTTTGTTTTCTGTATAAAGCTTATCCTGGAACTTCAGTGGTAAGCTCCTCTTTTTTAACTCTATTTGTATCTTTTTTGCCTCGTTTAGTTTCAACGTGGGTTAAATATATTTGTGTATTACTAGAACATAAACTACATGAAAGTAAGAGTCCTTTCTAATTTATCTCTGTATGTAAGCTTTTTGTGGATGTTTAACAAATGTCTGTTGTGTGCATCAATATTGTCTGCCTAATCAGTAACTCTCTAATGTGGCTGATCATCAAAATCACTTTGACAGTGTTTTGAAGGTACAGAGTCCTGGGTTCAGCCATGCTGAGGTCAATGTTGCCAGCCCTGCTTTTCGGTCAGAAGTAGGGAATCATGGTCCTATAGCTCCTGCTAGACTGTTCTTTCAGTGTTATCCAAGTGTTTTTCCTTCTGCTGGGAATGCTCAGACCACAGATCCACAGGCTTGGGCTTTGGGTGGGTTTTGTCCTGAATTAATTCCTTGCAAAAGTGTATAGGCCTTTGTTATCTGATCAGACTTTATAATCAAGGTGCCTGGGATATTTTAAATTATAGCATAGTAAGTGTTTGCTGAATGAATGGTTATATTCTCCTGTCATGTTCTTAACCTCAGAGTTTTCAGATTACCTAACTCCTGACTTCTTCCAGGAGTTCTCTAACTGCCTTGACTTGCCGTTTATCTGCCTCCCTGATACTCATCTAATTTTCTTCTTGAGAGCTGATTCACCTTTTAGCCTAATCATAATATTTCTGTAAGTACAATTTTTCCAGCCAGCCTGGCACAGGAAAATTAGATGTGCACGAGAAGGAAGCTTCAAGATCAAGATGAGAGGTTCTTAGGTGGAGTCAGGGGACCCATGGCTATGAGTATTTGGTAATAGGTCCGATCTCTGATTTAACAGGTGATCAGGAGCAGTTAAGAGCAGGTCATGAGAACTATTATCTAGCTGTAGAGAGATGGGAAGGGATGGGCATCCAAACAAGGAGATTCCAACAGCATTAACGCAAGGAGAGAGCAGCATGTTAGCCATGCAGGAATTCCATCAAGGAGATTAAAGAAGTGAGATGGTTGGAAGACTTGCTCCAGATGCATCCTCTCCCCAAATGCAAAGTACAGTGAAGTATCTGCCACTGTCACCTGTTGTCACTACTGCTTATCAGCTATGCCCTTCACTTGCTGTTTCTCCTAACCTCTCACTTGCCTGGTCCTAAATCCCAGTCTCCCCTCAGTCCTTTGCCACAATTAGTTAGGTACAGGCCAGGGAGTCACAGCAAGTATCTGGGCAAAGAAAAGATATTGGGATAGAAGGTAGTGATGGGAAGAGAACAAAATAGGAAATTGAACATGAACTTGCCATTTGGACTATTGCAGTGTTACAGAGAACTTTTTTTTTATAACCTGTCCACTAAGTACATTTAAACAATATACCATGGAGTGCCAAAGGAATCAACAGATCTGTCCAAGAAGAAGTGCAACCAGAGTGCTCCTTGGAAGCAAGGATGGCTAGACTGTGTCTTATGTATTTCGGACATATTGTCAGGAGGGACTGATCCCTGGAGGACATCATGTTTGGGACAGTGGCAGGTCAGAGAAAAAAATGATAACTCTCAACTAGATGGACTGACACAGTGGCTGCAACAATGGGCTTAAGCATGCAAAAGATGTGTGCATGACACGGCATTGGGGAGTGTTTCGTTCTGTCGTACATCAATCGGGTTGCTGTGAGTTGGATTCAACTTCATGACACCCAACAACAAAGTACAAAGAGGATAATCTATTACATTGTTACCAGACTGAAAATCCTTCTCCTTAGAGGCCAAATTGACCTTTTCTAGGTACTTGTGAGCTATATATAGGTTTTAAATGCCATCAGCATGTATTGAAATCCACTCTCTCCATTTTTCTATTTGAAACAAATACCTTTGTACATAATAAGTTCCAATTTTTATTCAATGTCAATGAAGAGGATAATTTGGTAGTTAGAATGTGTGTGAATATGCATTTATTTTACTAACACATTCTTCACTTTCCCAAATATCCTTGTTTTCAATTGAAATGAAAAAGTATCACACATTTTGGAAATCACTTTAGAATACCTTTAAAGACATTTGCTCATGGGGGAAAAAATGAGTCTCATTATCATATGATTTAAATATTTTAAAATAAAACATAGTAACTTTTAAGGAAATGGAATAATTTGAGTTTTGGGACCCTCTCTCTCCATAAACAAGTTATCTGATGAATATAATTATATAAACCACCATTCTGGATAACTTTTCTTTAGCATGCTTATTGGTAATTGAAGGATGTGAGTTTTTCCCTTGAAAAATGCATTTATTAGCCCTAAATTATAATGTGATGCCTATTTCTGTATAGTTAGGCCTCTCTCTCTTGTTGGGCATCTGGCCTGGGGTTACCCCACCCCTAATCTCAGGTTTATTTCTAGATTCTCTGTGGAGATCTGTTTGTGATTCAGGTTCTTATAATAAACATACTAACATCTTCTCTGTTTTTCACGGATTACATTTTATAAATATCTTTTTGAATTTTTTCATATTTGTCAGTGATGGACTAACTGAGCTACTACGGTCTTTCTACATTATTCTCATTCTCTTTTTCTGTCTCTGTCTCTCTCTGTATCTCTCCATCTCTCCCCCTTCCTCTGAGATATTCAGGTCTCCACAGGGAATCTGGAAACAAACAGAGATACTCCCCCTTCCCTCACCAAGGTAGAAAATCCAGCAAGTCCATGCAAACATCCACCATGATCATAAATTCCTAATTCTCCTCCTCATCAGGGGAAAGGAGGGCATTGGAGGGAAAATGTTCTTTTAGCGTCTGCTGCTCAAGTGGCAAGTGACAAGTGACCATGTACACACAACTAAGGCAATGGGAGGGTAGCACATGTGCATGTTGGGGAGGTCATAAGACAAAAGCAGGCAAAATAAAGAGACAAAGACAGACCGAGCGAGAGGGAGATACAGAGAGAATCATAGAGGAAGAGGCTACACCTACATTAGTCAACTTTCCCGTTACTATGGCAAAATACTTGAGTTAACTTAAAAGGAAGAAAGGTTTGTTTTGGCTCATAGTTTCGGAAGCTTCAGTCCATGGTCACCTAGCCCTGCGGCTTTAGGCCTGTGCTGAGCTAACACATCATGGTGACGGGAGCCTGGCAGAGGGAACCTGCTCACCTCATGGTGGCTAGAAAGCAAAGACGGAGGAGCAGGAACTGGATTTCCAACCTCCCTTAGGTCAAGGGCACACCCCCAATGACCTAACTTCCTTGTACGAGGCCCCACCTCCTAGAGGTTCCACCACTTCTCAACAGCAGTCCAGGCTGATGGTCAAGACTTTAACACATGGGTCTATAGGGGACATGGAGATCCAGGCCATAGCAGTAGCTTAGACATGAACATTAATTTAGAAGTAATAAGTACACCAGTTAAGAGTATACGCTCCAAGGTCTGACATCTAAAAGAAAAACTCAAGTGACTTCGGTGGTCAGTGCGATGATTTTTTTGTAATTAAAACTTTTAACTAATCTTTTAACTATAATTTTGCTTTTTCCTGTCTACTCCTACTTAGTGAGAAAGAGAGAGATAGAAAGAGAGAGAGAGAGAGAGAGAGAGAGAGAGAGAAAGAGAGAGAGAGACTTTCAAATGGCAGAGAACCCTCACTGCACCTGGCCCTCTTCTCCCAGGGTGCAGAACAATATGGAAGGTGTGAACTTATAAGTCTAAGAGTCCTCTGCTTTAAGAAACTCTATCATACAAAAGTACAACCACACAGCACAAACCTTTGGTAGAATTGATGACTTAACCCAGTGACTCCTCATGATCTAAAAGGATCAGCTGCAAGCCTCTTCTAAGTATCAAATACCAGGAAATCATTTAAAATACATTTAACTTTAAAACAATTTTAACAAAAGCAATCTTAAGCTCACAACTGCAAGCATAATTTTCCAGCCTTTTGGAATCCTTTCACTTTCAAACTTTTTTTGCCATTTTATACATAACTGTGCATCTTACATATTTTGGACATGTTATTAGGCGGGACCAATCCCCGGAGAAGGACATCATATTTAGGAGAGTGGCAGGTCAATGAAAAAAAGGAAGATTCTCGACTAGAAAGAGTGACACAGTGGCTGCAACAATGGGCTTAAACATAAAAAAGATTGTGTGCCTGGCACAGAATCAGAGAGTGTTACATTCTGTTGTACATATAGAGTTGCTATGAGTTGGACTCAGCTCCATAGCACCTAACAATAATAATGAAAAAATTAACTTCCATGGGAATTACACAACACACACACACACAATTTGCAAATGTCTATTATAGATAAGTACTTTAGCTCTAATCTGTCATAATGCTCTTCAGCTTCCAGGCTAAAGATATAAAAGGTTACTCTAAGAATTAAAATACTTGATAGAAAAATTCAAGAAATTTTTATAAGGAATAGCTCATGTATATCCATGATAAATTCCTTAATGAACTTTCCACATTATCAAAGTTACTTAAGCTAAAATTAATTACTCAAAAATTTTAAATTGAATGCTAAGCACTGTGGATGCTGTTTTTCTGTGTTGGTGTGCAGAAGTGAGCTGCATCTCTTTCCATTCAAGACTCCCACCAATGGGCACTTTTACTTGGCTTGCTCCAAAAGGTATTCAGAAGGTGGAACAGCAAAAAGATAATGAAGTTCATTAAGTGATTAGAGTCACTGCAATTGAGAGTTTTTTAAAATAAAGATTTTGTGGAGAAAATGAGACTTTAGGGAAGCCTGGCTATAAAGTTCTTTACTGTGAAGGGAAAGAAATAAGTTAGCATTAAATGAAAGTGGGTTCTCAAACATCAAGGTGGGCAGCCAAGATTTTTTTTTTTTTTTTTAATTTAGAGTCAGCGTCTTGCTAAGTTACACTGGCTGACTTTGGCCTCAATTTCACAATCCTCCTGCCTCTGCCTCCCAAGTTGCTTGAATTACAGGTGTGCACCACCACTCCCAGAAACCAAGACTCTTTTCACAAGAACCCCTCCGTGATCTCCTGGGAGGCATGAGAAAGTAGTTACTCATACGATCTGAGATGACCAGAGTTAAGTTGCTAGAAGAGAGCCAGGTGAAGGCTTCTTGGTTGGGGAACTTTCATCACATTTTGAGTTGAATTATATGCATTGCCAGAGAATGTGAACTTGACAAAACGATACCTTCATACAAGTGCCCATCCTGCCAACCGATCCCTGCTTCCAAACTTTTATCATCTCTGGCAGGATAAAACCCTCTTGCCCCAGGGCAGCTAGGAACGGGGACAGCATGTGTGTCACAGCTATGAGAAGACCACATAGCTCCTGTACCAAGAGGCAAAGGACTGGATATGTCTAGAGGATCTAAGTCTTCACGCAACCATGAATAAATGTATACCCAAATCTCAGTGCCTCGGAGCTCTTATTTCTTTCCTTAAGAAGTTACAGGGGTACCTCGGTGCTTGACCACAATCCATTCTGGAAGGTTGGTCGAGTGTGGATCAGCTTGAGTACTGAGCACTTTTTCCCCATAATAATGTAAAAGTATTTATTGGTTTTGGTACCACACTGAATGGCTAATCCAGACACTCATACTTCTCACATACTTCACAATAAGTTCTTTGTAAAATTCAGTTTTTATTCTTACTGTTTTCTTCTTTCCTTCACTTTTAGCACTTGACATTTTTGTGGATGCCATGATGACTGTAAGCTATACATATGCACATATATCAAAAAAACAAAAGACCTGAGATCATGAACACAGCACCAGGACAGGTCTTTACTGCTTGGAATCAATCCTTTTGTTTCACAAGGAAGCATTATGGACAAGTGTGGCTTGTCACATGGGGCCAGGAATCTGACAGCAAAACCTCAGCCCTTGTATTCGATGTATAAAAGAATTTATACAAAACACAGAAGTTATAGTACAGAGTATTGTAGGAGAGGCCCATCAAAGATGTTGTTATTGTTGTTCGGTGCCGGCAAGTGGTGCCTGACTCATAGCGACCCTCATAGGGTTTTCAATGGGTGATTGAAAACGAACTACGAACTGAGCTACATCCCAGCCTCCTATTAAAGATAGCATACTTTTTCCTTTTCTCCCTTTACTAGCAAATGTTGGTGGGGTACAGAGTAATATAGTTTTGGCTTTTCCATTATGCCACTATTACATCACTTTTGTCTGCTGCAGTACCACTATTGCGTCTGATACCATCAGATCTCAGAAGCTAAGCAGGGTCGGGCCTGGTTAGTACTTGGGTGGGAGACCACCTGGGAATACTAGGTGCTATAGGCTTGGAAGAAGGACCCCAGCAACCCACTCCCCCAAAAAAATAGGCCATTGAAAATCCTATGAATAGCAGAGAAGCACAAGAATAGTGTTTTACCTATTGTACATAGGGTCACTATGAGTCGGATACCAACTTGACAGCACCTAACAACAATACTTTTGGTTACATTTTTACCAACTTTCCATGTTTATGGAAACTTTTGACTACAAGTGCCCATCCTGCCAACCTATCCCTGCGTCCAAACTTTTATCATCACTGGCAAGAGAAAAGCCTCTTGGCCCAGGGCAAGAGTAGTAAAACTCAGATGCATATTTGGTTCATGTTCCCTTATTTTTCCCATGCACTCATGAAGTTGCATCATTTACATTAAGATCATCCTCCCCTATTCATCCCTCTACATTGATTCTCCTCCCCATCCCACCTTCCACAATCCTCGTTTCCCTTTGCTAGTTCCCTCCCTCCTCCCTTCTACACTTTATATTGTCTCTTCTTATTCAGAGGCCCATGATAGTTGTCCAACAGAGCTTTGTGTCCTCTGTGTACAGCTGTGATTGGTGAAGTCATGGCTTTGCTGTGATTGGTCAAGTTAGGGCTTTGCTGTGATTGGTCAAGTCAGGGCTCTGCTGTGATTAGTCAAGTCAGGGCTCTGTTGCCTCAGGGTGCAAGAATTTCCTAGGGAGGTTGGATGGTCCTGGGATCCCAGCCTCACTGCCAAAGGCATTATCATCAGCCTTGAGTGAGGGAAGGGAGGCTAGAAAGTTATGGCTGCATGGGATGAACCTGACTTCATACACTCCATACACTCCAAGGCTGTAAAGGTTCAGAAAATATTAACCATACTGGAAAATTATCTGGAAACCCTCTAGGCAGAGAAGTGAGGAAATAGAGAAAAATTTGACTCTGGCTCTGCTCTCAGTCAAGCACTACAGTTGCCAAACTATGTACTGAGGCACCTTGGTGCTGCAATGAATTCACATGGGCTTCTCAGAGCAGGTTACATTTACGAGGGGAATGGTGAAATCTGTCAAATATCTCATGAGCTATTCTTATTGAGTTGTTTGGACCTAAATTAACTTAAGCAAATTAGTTTAGATCTAAACTAAGTTAATATATAGAACTTTTGGATATTTTTTTGACCCAGGAGCACTTTGAAAATAATTACTGAGGCACTAAGGGCACTATGCCTGCAGCCATACCACCTTGGCATCTGATTCCATCAGATCTCAGAAGCTAAGCAGGATTGGGCCTGGTTAGTACTTGGATGGGAAACCACCTGGGAACACCAGGTGCTGTAGGTTTGGGAGAAGGACCTGGCAACGCACTCCCAAAAATCGATCAGCCATGGAAAACCCTATGCATAGCAGAGAAGCACTGACAATACTGTTTGGCCTGTTGTAGATAGGGTCGCTATGTGTCTGACACTGATTCAACAGCACCTAACAACAACAAGGGCACTAGGTACAGACTAAATTTGGGACCCTCTGGTGTAGTCAGTTGATTGTGGCTGGCATTTCTACCCTAAATCTCTGGCAAGAAATACAAATATAGCTGGGCATAGCGGCACACACCTATAATCCCAGCAACACGGGAGATGGAGGCAGGAAGATTGAAAGTTCAAAGCAAGAAGCAGCCTGTGTAATTTAGCAAGACCCTGTTTCAAGATAAAAAATTTAACAATGGGCTGGGTGTGCAGCCCAGTGATAGAGCAAAGTATGTGTAAGGCCCTGGGTTCAACCCTGAAGTACTGCAAAAAAAAAAAGAAGAAAAAGAAGAAGAAGAAGAAGAAGAAGAAGAAGAAGAAGAAGAAGAAAGAGGAGGAGGAGGAAGGGGGAAGGAGGAAAAAGGAAGAAGAGGAGGAGGAAGAAGAAATGAAGAGAAAAGAGAAGGGAAGAAGGAAAGAAAAGAAAAGAAAAGAAAGAAAGAAAAGAGAAGAGAAGAGAAATAAATTAAGAAAGAAAGAAGGAAAGAAAATATAGCAAAGTCCTATTCTTTGGAATGACTTGGGAATAAGGCAATACCTTTGTCAAATTGCTTTTCCTTAATATGGGAAATTTTAATTTACTTTCATATTTATATTAAAATAACTTCTACCTTAATGTAAATGGAAAAATAGACACAATCAGTGCTTAGTCCTCTTTTTTTACTCCATAAGTCAGAACTCTGGAAAGCTTCAGAGTTCATATATTACTTAAATATCTTCTTTTGCATCATTAAAAAATTGGTAGATATTAGAGAATGATAGTATGAAAAAGACATGCACATCTAAGAGAAATCATATTTCTCGGTGAAATGGAAAGACAATATATTAGGTGATGGCAGGAAACCAATCCTTAGCAGGAAGAGACATCTTGGAACTTATAATGCAGGCTGCTCAGAATCACATACATGAAAATCTGCCCCTACAGAATTTACTCTGCTGCAGGCTTTGACACACTGAGTGCCATTTGTCAGTGAGAAAAGTCCTGCATGATGGTTGCAAGCTATGGAATATCCGTCAAGACAACCTTGAAAGCCTGTTGAAAATATTACAAATTCTTATTATTTCTTTCGAAGACACATCATTTCAAAGCCTTATTTCTTGGAGGGGGTGAAAACACAGAGTACAGATAACCCTCTCCTACAGGATGCCTCTGTTCTTTCAGCGAAGTTCCATGGGGGTTTGTGATGGGTCAACTTGCATAAGCTGGAACTATAGTGCCTGCAGCATCCTTCTTTGTACAATTACAGCCTTGATTTGACTCCAAAGAGGAATTTGCATGAGCCTTGGAAGCCGGCATGAAGCAGAAGCCGATGCTCTCTGAGCAAAGTCGTCGTGATTAGTAGAGGGGACAGAAGACGTGGAGAGGCTGGAAGGTCCCAGCTTATCCTCACTGACCTCCATCCTGCATCCAGCTCTGCTATCCCAGCTCTCTGGGCTGAACAGCACCCGGCAGAGCCCCCACCACACAAATGGTGGAATCAGGCACAAAAGCAGCTGCCACGCAGATACACAGCTCCCCAAAGCCCTCCACTACCCTCCCCTTCACCTTCCGCCTCTGTGGCAGCCCTGCTTGGCTTCCGATCACTCCAGCTCCAGCCTGGGCCTCCACCTCCTCAGCCTCTCCTACACTATGGAGGGCCTATTCCTGTAATAAATCCCCGACCTACAACTCACAGTGGGTCCTGGACTCAAACACGTACCTCTTACAGTACCCCAAGTGACATAGGAAACATGAGAAATGATTTTCAGCTAGAGGAGATTTTTCTGGTAAGTGTTGCTGTTTAAATACTGCTTAATACTGAAGATTACTTTGGAGGAAAACATACATACAGGGGTGGGTTGTCTAAAATGTATTCAAGTTACCCAAGTTTCTTCCCCTTGGGAGGGAGACAACGCAAGTACCTCAGGAAAATAGCGCTATTTGCTGTGGCTTTCTCTTGCAGTCAGTTTCTCCCTGGATTTCATAAACAGCTTTCAAAAGGGGCATGAAAGTGTCTGCTCACAAGCGTGTGGTCTGTTATTTGTGGAGGTGCCTATGGATTCAGACCTGTTTCCAGAGGAGTGGATTATCATCTTGTGATAACTCATTGCTCAGCACTGAGTAATACAGTTCTGTGGGCAAACAAAAAAGCTATTCTCTTTTGGTAACAAAAGATGAAGCTAGTTATTAGCAATTCGATATAAAGGAGGTAAAAAGGACTGGAAATGAGGAGTCAAGCCAAGTTTGGCATCTATTATCCACACAAAACCTTCTAGTAATGACAACTACCCCATCACAGAAAAGTCCCATTCATAGCACCCCTTTTTTTCTTGACTCACTGTCAAAAATATAGATGGTAGATAATTTCCAATGACTGTCAAAATTAAAATCAAATCAATTTTAATGAAAGAAAATAGAACTATTTCTGTTTGTTCCTTGCACAGAAAATATGTGATGAATTTCTGAACACTTTATTTCACTGTGAAAAGGATCTATTTTTGCAAGCAATGTATTTTTATATTGTTGATATCCCTTTTATAAAAAAAAATAGTGTATCTGCTTAAATGGTGAACTCTATTTCACCATTTGAATTCCAGTCTACTGAGTTTATTCCCAGGGATATTTTTTTCCATATTATCTCAGAGCTGCAGGCTTCATCAAAGGTCAGAAGATCCACTGATTTTTGTCAAATATCCCCATGTTATATCATCTGATAAATTATAATTTATTATTGGCCTTTTGAAGTCTCTAAAGAATGGGAAACAATAGGTATATTTTCCAAAATAAACAACAACCTTGAATTAAAACTATACTCAAAATTCAAACAAACATCGAACAGAAAATATTGGAGGACCCAGGATTTGTTAAGCCTGCATCTGGTTTAATAATTACTCTGTACTTTTTTATTTATTTTCCAAATGAACATGAGGTCAAATTCCATCATCACATCATTTAAGCGAGGACCACTCCAGAGCCAACAATTTATAATGTCTTCACACTTCTAGGGTGTGTAGGTGACTAACATGGCTCTTATCACATGATAGGTAGTCAGTATATATTGGCTTAACATGAATCAGAAAGAGGAAGCAGCCAAAATAAACTAATCTAACACCCTGTGTTACACCGAACCACCTCAATGCCTTAATTTTTAAAAGGTTAGTAGCATATTGTTTGGTAACTGCATTCTATAATTAAATACCCTCTTTTCCTAAAAATTCAGACAACCTCTGAAGCTGCTGTTTATTGTGAGCACATTGCTTAAAGATACAGCAAAAGCCTACACCAAAAGTTAATCTGAATCAGCTATATCAGAAATTATTTATGAGCAAATATTCTAATGCACGTATAACAATTTTTTTTACTTGCCAGACACTTACCAAGGGCATCAGTGCTAGCAATTTAAAAGACTTTGAGCTTCAGAAAGTGCCTCTAAATCTTAAAATATGACATTAGTACTTCAGGAGGAAAATGAACAAAGGACATTAATGGATTGGTTACTAAGGAGTAAAAATATATAATTTTGTTTCTGTATTATTTCTGTATTATTTTTCTGTTGTAGATGCTACATCTAAGATGAAATAGTTTTAACAGTAAAGAATACTGCAAATAAAAACAAGATACAACTTTTGGATAATAAAATATTAGTTTGTCTTATCTTTTTCTTTTTTCTCTTTCTCTCTTTCATTTTCACTTCCCTCTTTCCCTCTCTTCCTTTCTTCCTTTCATTTTTAAAGTTGATTCAAACTCTCTAAACAGCCATTTAACATCTAGCAAAAGTTTTTTTCCATGTCCTTCCTTGTTGTTGTTAGATGCCATCGAGTCTAGTGCAACGCACAACAACCTGATACACAACAGAATGAAACACTCCTCAACACTGTGCTATGCCTAGCACTGTGTCAGTGAGTCTCTGCTATCCATAGGGTTTCCAAAGGCTCATTGTTTCAAGAGTGGGCTGCCACATCCTTCTCCCATCTCTGTGATGATGGGGATCAAACCCAGGACCTCTGAGCATGCAGAGCAAGCACTTTAGCAACTGAGCTTAACCCCAGCCCCCTCATCTGCATTTTATGTACAAAAATGGGCATTCTAATACACTATTAGTGGTAATATAATTTATAAAACTTTCCAAAGGACAGCTTAGAAATACACATTAGCATTTAAAATATTTATATCCATTGAACATTTCCAACTACAGAAGTTTATTCTAAAAGAAATAGTTATAGAAATGTGCAAGGACATGTATAGAAAATCTGATAATCGCAACATATATCAGCAAAGGAAGTGTGAAATAATAGCTCATCAACGAAATGTAATCATAGGTTGTTGTTGTTAGGTGCCGTTGAGTCGGTATCCGACTTGTAGCGACCCTCATAGGGTTTTCAATGGCTGAGTGCTTCGGGATTGCCTTGGGAGTGGATTGCCAGGCCCTTCTCCCAAATCATAGGTAGAAATTATAAAAAGTAGACATATCTGAGTATATTGATGGAAATGTCCAATACATGAAAAGTAGAAAAAGATTAAATTTCAGAGGAATATGCTAGCCTAACATTTAAAATTTAATGCTACTCTTATCACTAATATCTGTCTTTAAAACATTCACATTTTTAGATATTTATATTTTATAATTAGAAGAAAAATTTATGCACGTGTATTATAGACTATGGCTGAAAGATTTCATTTCTAGAAATTTGTTCTAATAATGAATATGTTATTTGAAAGAATTAAATGGGGAAAATTGAATATTGCATGAAGATACACAATTAAATTCTGTTTAGTAAATTGAAATAATGTTTTGAGGTCTATTTTTGAACTTAAAATGTTTTTTTTTAAATTTAGATGAATAATATACTTTGTATATACTGTGGCCACCTTTTTGCATATAACTACTACAAGGATTCTTTTTATTTGAAATCAAACTACCTAAATGGACACAGAGGTACACACACACACACACACACAGAGAAATATCTGGCAGAATGTTAACAGTAGTTGATTTTGGACTGTCAGATTATGGGTGTTTTTTCCCCCCTCTTTTTGCTTAATAATACTATTCCCCAGCACAGCAAAAACCGGAGAAGGACCTGGCAGCCCACTTTTGAAACAATGAGCCACTGAAAACCGTATGAGTGGCAGAGAAGCACTAACATAGTGCCAGACGTGGCACAGTGTTGGTGAGTGTTTCATTCTATTGTACATAGGGTCACTATGAGTTGGACCCAACTTGCCACTGAAGTCTAAAAACCCAAAGGGGAGTCTGGGACCATTCAGTGGGCACAATACTGGTCTTGCCATAAACAGCACAGCTTCGGATGATTTTAAAACCAAAGGCAGAATGTTGCTTATTGTATTTGCACAGGTTTGGTTGTGAGAAGGAATTTTAAAATGGTCTGATTTCTACATCTTTAAAGATGAGAAAGAGACACTTGGCAAGGACAACATGATGGGTCTCACTGCCAGACAGAATCTGGGCTGAAATCAGCTCTCAGCCCACCAATTTTTATACCACACACCATTGTTGGCCAAGCCAAAAAAAAAAAAAAAACTGGCAATATTTCAAACTTATTCTTTAAAAAAGTCGATACTGTTTTATATCCCATATAAATAGAAACATTTATTTCATGTAATAATATCTCCAATGTGTCTTTGAGGCATGTCACCAAACATCTGTCTATTTTGCATAGCCCTGGGAAATGATCTACTAGAAACATAACTAGAGAGATTTGTGAGTTGAAAAGAAACTGGGAGGCCAAATAATGCATAGTTGAGGAGGCTAAAATACATGTTGTTGTTGTTGTTGTTGTTGTTGTGTGACATTGAGTCAGAGTGCGACTCACAGCAACCCTATGTACAACAGACAAAATTCTATTATCAGTGCTTCTGTGCTATTCATAGGATTTTCAATGGTTGATTATTTTTTGGGGGGGCTGGGTTCCTAGGTCCTTCTCCCAAGCCTACAGGACCTGGTGTTCCCAGGTGGTCTCCCATCCAAGTATTAACCAAGCCCAACTCTGCTTAGCTTCCGAGATCTGATAGGATCAGATGCCACAGTGGTACAGTTGCAGGCCTAAAATACATAGAGATTATTAAATGATGCTAATATTTTTAAATTGCGAGTCCTATAGGACTTTGTTGTCTCTAGTGTGATTGGTGGTACGGGCAACATTGCCATACAAACTCAGGTGCCACTAAGACCTACTGAATCAGAATCTGCATTTTCTATCAGATATCCATGTGATTCTTATGCACATTGAAGTTTGAGAAATATTGCACTAGGATCTTCCCATTTGTCTTTGGCAATAGGAAATTTTTGCTTCTTTTGGGAAAATTCAGTATTTTCCATAGAATTAGCAAAGTTCTTTGTTGTTGTTGTTTGGTGCCATCAAGTAAGTGTCCCACTCATGGTGGCCCTACGTACAACAGGTGAAACAGTATTATTACTGCTTCTCTGCTAGTCATAGGGTTATCAATGGCTGATTGTTTCTTGGGAGTGGGCTGCCAGATCCTTCTCGCAAGCCTGTAGCACCTAGAGTTCCCAGGCAGTCTCCCGTTTAAATACTAATCGGTCCAACCCTACTTAGCTTCCGAGATCTGATGGGATCAGAAGCCATAGAGGTATGGCTGCAGGCAAAGAGAAGCTTACTTAGCAGAAGATGTTTTCCATCCATCCACCTTTGGGTTATGGGCCCAGCATGCTTCCACTGAACCACTCTGCTGAGCATGTCAACGTTCCTACCAGGGTATTAGTATCCAAGAAGAAAAACTATATAGGAATTTAATGTGCATGTATTATACACAGATTAAGAGACATTTACAGGAGAGGAAAATTTTACTTATTGGAATACATCAGTATCATCGGGTCAGTAAAAATAACAGTAATCTATCTGCCTCAGGCAATAATAAAACATTAATTCATAGATGTAAAAATACAGGGTAGGGTAGGATCCATGACTATGCAATCACCAGCTTGATGATGTCATGGATCACTGAAGTTCCTTTAGTGTCTCCTCTTCCTAGACCTCACAGTGAGAGTGATACCAAGACAGGAGTCCCTCATGTTTGTAAGGTGACTGGAAACAAGACGATATGCCTCTACTTATATTCAGTGGGAGAGAGAAAAAGGAGGAAAATGTCTCTCCCACATGTGGTTTATAGTAAGAATAAAAGTATAATGTATTTTCCAGAGCATAGTGTTTAAAAATCAAAGAGGGAACTATTAATCATCACACCAAGAAAATAAGCATTAAGTAGGATTGTCAGATAAGCCAAGATATGTAGACATTGGTCACCCTACATGAGTAATTCTTGATCTGTAGTCTAACTGGCCCAAAGAGATTATATGTCTGCCCCCTTTGACACATAAACAAACACCTACCAAAATATAGTTGACTTAGATTAAATTTGGATCCCATTCTACAACTGGAAACAGGATAGGTGGATTCCATACAAACTGGGAGGGGATTCTTACTTGGATGGAAAAAAGGGAGGAAATAGAGTATAGAGCTGAGGCTGGGGTTTAGCTCAGTTGGTAAAGAACGTGCTCTGCACTCTGAGAACCCAGGTTCCATCCCCAACACTGCAAAAATGGGAGAAGGACATGACAGTCCACTCCCAAAAACAGTCCCAAAATAATCAGCCTTTGAAAACTTTATGAGGGTTGCTATGAGTTAGCTTGATGTCACCCAACAACAACAACAATCTTTGTTTAAGGCTGGGATTTAGCTCAGTTGGTAGAGTGCTGCTCTGCACTTTCTGAGGACCTGGATTCAATCCCCAGCACCTCAAAAATGGGAGAAGGACCTGGCAGCCCACTCACAAAGCAATTCTGAAACAATCAGCCACTGAAAACTCTATGAGGGTCACTATGAGTCAGACCTCAACTTGACAGGACCTAACAACATATAACTGAGAGTATTGATTAGAGGAGGCATTGGTAGAACTTACTGGCCTTACACAACTCTTTCCAGAGAGTTGCTGGTTAGTGACCCCAGCACCTTAAACCAGGTACCCTCAGGCATGTGCTAAAGTCCTGTGCTCATCACTAACATCCTGGTTTCCCCAATGCTTATTAAGTATAATTGTTTGGGGCTGTATTGGTCTTTCTTCTCAAAAGTGATGGTGATAGTCCGTGGTAGATGCACTCATCTCCCTTATTTGTTAACATTTAAAAGAGCCACCCAATGTCAGCCTCTCATATTTTCATTATTAATTTCCATGACCAGTGAAATTTCAAAGACAGGGCACAATCTTATAAGGCTTAATTATAACTTTGGTCCTCCCTCAATGCAGGTGTTTATTATTCACATTAATATTATGGAATTTTTGAAATGACAGAAGCAGCCTTTAGAATAATATTAAAGAAATTCTAAAGGTGGAAAATAAATCATGCCAACCTCTAACATAAAAAATAACTTGCAACTTGGTAATAATCTCTTCCCATCTTTGTTCATGTGATCACACATTTTTAACATAGATGTAGTCATGGCACAACTGTCACTTTGAATTCTGTGTTAGCATCTTAGCATAATCCAAACATTCTATTGAGAATGCCAGGCCTATAAGAAGTGAAAGATCTGAAAACAGTGAAACCCCTGGAAAACTGACAGCTACATGAAAATTTTCTGTTCAAGTCCATATATTTTAAATCACTCTGGGATTGGAAAAAATTGTCCCTTTTCTTTAAGTTGAGCTTTTATCGACAACCCAAAATCAGAAACCATGAATTAAAGCTCCTAAAAAATATGGCACCTATTTTCAAAGAAAATATATGTATACCAAGAGGCAAATGGGCCTTTTGGCTAAAGGCAAAATTACCTCCATTCTTTGCCCTTATTGGGGATTTTGTGATTATGCTCAGTCTGGTATTTGGTGAGATTTCATGGATTTGTAGTATTAATGAAAAATAAAAATGGAAGCTACAGTTTAGATACACTCCAAGTCCAACCATCCACAACCACATAGCCAAAACTTGTCCTGGTTCCCCAAAACATTGGCTATAATCATAAAAAGAACACAAAATGTAAGTTCTGAGTTTTTACCAGCATGATTCACTGAGAAGAAACCAATTAGCTGTAGATAAGTCAGCTTAAACAGGTCTTACTGTTGTTAGGTAGGCGCCCCCTAACCATGCCTGACTCACAGTGACCCTACATACAACACAAGGAAGCACTCCCCAGCACTGCCATGCCCTGCACTATGTCAGTGCTTCTCTGCTATTCATAGAGTTTTCAATGGCTGTTTTGGGGGAGTGGGCTGCCAAGTCCTTCTCCTGTTTTTGTAGTGCTGGGGATGGAGCCCAGGGCCTCAGAGAGTGCAGAGCGGCACTCTACCAGCTGAGCTAAACTCCAGCTAAACAGCTTTGCTTGTCATAAAAAAGATGGTAATATGTAACAGCCAGGATAAAGATCAAAATACTTCCTCCTTTAGGCTCTGTAAACTGCCTTGTGGCTGCTAGGAGCAGAGCTTCTTACTATTCTCAGTTAGAAGCTTCCTGATTGGCAAAAAAGTCTTTTGTATGGAAAATAAAATTTACCAAGAAGATTTGATTTGATTTTTGAGACTAGAAGTATCTGACATCTCAGGATAAAATGAGACAAGTGTCTGTGTATTTAAATGGAAAAAATGTCAAATGACTACATCCAGTCACCCCAGACCATGGTCATGGGGGAGAAATAAGTAGGTAACAAGGGACTTGAAGCAATGACATTCCTCTTTTTTTCTGTGCTCCCCAGTGCAGAGAGAGCCTCTTTCTACAGGTTCCAGGAGAAAAGAAAACCCTGGACCATAGCCATCTGTGGTGAGGACTCCGCTGCTAGAGTCCTGAGCCTCCTTAGGTGACCATCCTTCCCATTACTCCCTCTTTTCCTGGGAGCTGCTAAATCACAGGTGAGCACTTTATTCTTGCCTGCACACCAAGTTCTGACCATACTTCTCAGCATCATGGTGTTAATAAATACTGACTGAACTCCTAAATTAATCATGAGATAAAGTCCATGGTGCTTTTGAAAGCACCCAGTATTCATCAGTGTGTTCACTACTTACTGACCTTCTCCACATTCCTTCCTTCATAAAAGGGTGGATTTAGTAAATTGCCTCTCCGATTCAGAGGGGCAAATTGTGACAGCAGAAGATGATTTTTAGACCATGAGGGCATCATTTCGTAAATTGCTCCTCTGACTCAACTATGGAGGCTTCAGTGTGCCTATGTACAGGAACCATAAAGCATCAACTTTGGGGCTGCAGCAGGGAACTGTGCCACTGTCTTCCAACCAGGAGTCTGGATGAGTTGTTGTGTTAGAGGAAGGGAGGAAGCGCTTTTCTGGAAGCATCCACTCCCAAACGCTGCTGCTTAGAGTATGCGTGGGCACAACCTTCCTGGCAATAAGCACAGAAAAGACGTGGGGCCAAAAATTCTTCTTCCAAAAATTTACTCTCAGGGAATATCTGAGGAAGCATATGAAATCTATATATTTAAATAATTAAGTATAGATTTTATATTTATATTTAAATAATGTGGATAGTAGTGCAATGTGAGTACCTTCTTTTATGAGCATACAGATCATTTGAGTATGTGTAAGACTGAACTTTCCATAAAAATGGATCCTCAATGGGGTGGAGCTTGCACCTTCTCCAACCTAAAAGGGGTGCTTTCTGTGTTTTTCTGATGGGTGGCAGAGACCTCACAATAAACCAGGATGTATCAACAGCAGCTTTTGGGGGAAAATGAAGGAACACTGGTTCATTCGTTAGGCTTTTAGTTACCAGAGCAACAGCTTTTTCTCTTCTAAATTTTCAGACATGCATTTTCACCTAATAGCTGAGGAGGACTGTAGAAGTTATATGTCAATAACATATTTGTTAGTTAGGTACCATGTTGTTGTTAGGTGCCATCGAGTACTTGCCTGTAATACTAGGAATTTAAGAGATGGAGGCAGGAGGATTGGGAGTTGGAGGCCAGAGGCAACTGGTGCAACTTAGTGAGACCCTGTCTCAAAATAAAAAATAAAATGAGGGGCTCAGGTACAGCTCAATAATAGAGCACTTGCCTAGGATGCAAAAGGCCCTGGGTCCCGCTCTCCAATACTGGAAAAAAAAAAAAGATAGTTATTGCCAGTGTACAACTAAGTACTATGCATTTTAAGTGAGTGAGTGAGAGAGAGAGAGAGAGAGAGAGAGAGAGAGAGAGAGAGAGAGAGACTGCGTGTGTGCACACACACATATGTATAACACTGCTGCAGGCAACTGACAGTAACAAAAAAGTTAGAAATAAGAACTGTATCATTTTTACATGATTTAAGGTCCCAGGAGAATGGACCACAGCATCTTGGACAGTTTAACATCATTTTAAAATTGTTTGTTGTTACTAGGTGCCCTGGAGTCGGGTCCAATTCATAGCAACTCTAACGTACAACAGGACAAAACACTCCTGGACACTGCCATGCCCAGCGCTGTTGTCAGTGCTTCTCTGCTATTCATAGGGTTTTCAATAACAGATTGTTTCAGGAGGGGGCTGCCAGGTCCTTCTCCCTAGCCCACAGCACCTGGTATTCCCGGGCAGTCTCCCATCCAAGGACTACCTAGGTATTTAGGTCTTATTTGTACAATTACTTTCACCTGCTCTGATTCCTATATTCGATACTATGTTCTACAGAGCACAACTATTTTCTACAGAGCACAAGAAATGTACTTTATTGTTCCTAAATATATAGAGAGACATGGTCTCCATGTCAAGGATTTTACAATCTACTTTAGACAAGTAAACCATGTAAGACAAGAGTTTAAGCCATACCCCTGCCCAAAAAATGAAAGAGAGGCAAAGGGAGAGGGAGAGAGAGGGGGACAGGGAGAGTCCATAAGCATCAATTTAGTTCTCTTGGAACCCAAGATATTTTTTTTAAAGTGGAAATCAAAAC
>VMDO01011565.1:0-66161 GCA_007922755.1 Pedetes capensis | reverse complement strand
TCACTTAATCTATGCCTTTTTTTACCACTTAGCATGTTTGGATATGTTTTAATTCTATATTTTTACCTCAATTAGCTTTTCCAATATGATATTACATTATTTTTAATAATGGTCATCCTAGAGATTACAACACAGGTTTTCACTTTATTGAATTCTAATATCACTTATAAGACATTGCAAGATATTAAAACTTTAATTGCATATTTTCCTTAGGCTATATTTAATTTTTCTTTTCATCTTTGTTTTGTAAAAGTTGTACTATGATTTATCATGGTTTTATGGAAGATCCTGTTTTCTTTTGTAATTTCTAGAAGAATTTGATTGAGAACTTGAAGAACTTGTACTGAATTTAAGTAGATTTTTAATCCTTTTATTTGAAATAAATTTTATTTATAAGAAAGTGCAAGGCCGGGCACGGTGGCACATGCCTGTAATCCCAGTGACTAAGGAGGCAGAAGCAGGAATATCACATGTTCAAGACCAGAGGCAGTCTGCATAATTTAGCAAAACCCAATCTCAAAAAAGTTAAAAAAAAAAATTGGGCTGGGAGTGCAGCACAGTGGTAGAGCACTTGCAGAGCTTGCAAGCACAAGGCCATGCGTTCAACCCTCAGTACAGAAAAAAATAAAAATAAAAATAAAAAAGAATGCAGTCATTTAAGTGGTAGAATTGCAATTTTCATTTTCAATGGTAAATGAAGAAAAGGCAGCATTGCTTTTGTCTTAACTTTAATAAGAAAGTATTGAGGTTTTTTATCATGTTATCTGAAATTTTTCCTATACATCATTCATTAGGTTAATGGAGTTCTCTTATGTTCCTCATTTGTGATTTTTGTTGTCATTTTCCTCTACTTTTTCTGTTAGATTTTTCTATTAGGTCAATCACAATTTCTTTCAGCTTTATCTTGTAATATGGTTCTTTTGTTGGACAATTTAGGATTTTGTCCTAGACATTGTGAATATTGTTGATTCAATCATCAGCCACCTTGCCATGGGAAACCCAAACCAAAGATGAACATGGCACAATTGCACCAGCCTAGGTTTATGTTAGGAGGATGACTCCACCATCATCCTTCTTACCACTCACTGTCTATGACTTTGGATTTCATCGTGCCTTGATATGAGCAGTTTCTAAGTAGAAAAGTGGCAGAGATTATACATTAAATTGAGTATGCATTCTTTCTCATGCTTTCGTTTTTGAGGTTCCCCCTGCACTGTCCTGTATCCCTTTGCCTCAATCTCCATCCTTTGGTTAGAAAGACAGTAGGCTTTTCTTCAAGACTTTGTTGTTGTTGTTGGGTGCCCCTGAGTTGGATCTGACTCATAGCTACCCTCACCAAGAAATGTGAAGTTCAGAACTTGATGGTCACTTGAATATTTGTTTTTGTATTTCAGAGTGAACACTTAGTAGTTTAGAGAATTTATGTTAGAAGTCTAATCCTTTGTACCAAAAGAAGAATTGAGTTTAAGCAGGTTTTTAAAAGTTTCAAAGTATTTGTTGAATTTTTGACAATATCTTTTATCGCCTTTAGGGAATTCTTTATGGTTATCTTGGTAAATATTTATTCTCTCCATATTATCATTTTTTCCATCTAATGATTTAAATTCCTATTTTTGGCCTTATAATTATATTCTGCTATATACTGACCATATGTCTTAGTTGGACCAACAAAATCAAGTTTGTAACTATAAGATCAGTTAATACCTACTAAATAATTTGATTGCCTGCAGCTGTACCACTGTTGCAACCAATCTCGTCAGATCTCAAAAGCTAAGCCGGGTTGACCTGGTTAGTATTTGGATGGGAGAGGGACTGGGAACACTAGATGCTGCAGGCTTGGGAGAAGGACCTGGAAAACCACTCCCAAAAGCAATCAGCCACTGAAAACTCTATGGATAGCAGAGAAGCACCTAACAATGCTGTTTCTCCTGTTGTACATAGGGTCACTATGAGTCAGACACTGGCACGATGGCACCTAACAACCATAACAACAACAAATAATTTGGTGAACAACTTTTGCTTTGTAAACTACTCCAGCTTAGAAACAAATTATATTTTCATTTTATCTATATGTCTACTTTGCCCTTTTGAAGTTTCTTGTTTTTTTCCTTTGAAATTTCAATATCAATATTTTCTTCTGGTTTACTTTCCTATTTAACCAATTTTTCTTTCCTGTGCTTTATCTACCACATTGGCTGAATTCTTAAGTTCAGTTTAAAGTTTTTCCATCTATGTTCATTGAGAATTTCCATTTACTTCTTAAAATATTTTCCAGTTCTATACTTACTAATTTCAGTAATCATTTCTAGTATTTTCTATGTTGCCTTTATTACCTAGATGATTTTTTGACCTCTTTCTCTTTTCTATTTCTTTTCTTGCTTTCTAGTGATGTAACATTGCCTCTTGGAATGTTTCATTCATTTTAATTGAACATTACACAATGCAAATAGATTATAAAGATAATGTAAGACATTGACATCTTTTCTTTCCCAAATGAGGATGTGAGCCTACATCTAATAAGTAATTATGCTAAAGACACTAACAACCTCAGAACACTTTAACCCAACCATTTTGATATTTTTTTGTAAACCTCAATCACTATGAATTTCTTTGTATTTATAATTTATCTTTACTTTAAAGGATTAACTTTTGGGGTAGTTCACCAAGACTATCACTCTGGAAATCTTTCAACTATAAAGGCTGAGTCCATGAAGTCTTTTGAATTTTCCAAGTAAATTGAAAGTAATTTTCTGACTATGTCAAGACTAAAAAAGTAAATAATGTAAGAGGATTTACCTTGATTATTCTAGGAAATGTCTTAAATTCTCTAAGATGGCACAGTACTTTCATATGCTTAACTAAAATTTTCATGTACATAAGTAAAATACATATCTCGTGAGAAAAATACAAAACCTAAAGACATTGCATTCACATAGTTGACTTCATGTCATTTTTAAGGTATAGTTACCTAACCTGTATAGTTAATTGGTCAGTGGGACTATAATGGTTAAATATGTCTGGTTGTTTTAAGATGACATCTAGAATTTGTTCCTTTTATGTCTTTTCCATGACTGCCTTGGACATGCCAGTAAATATGTAATTGCTTCTTAAAATTAAAAAGAAAAAATTATTCTGATATTTCTTATCAGTATTACTCCAAAAGAAATAAAAAGTGTTCCAAGTAAGTGAAGTTTAAGCTATTTAGTGATTGAAAAGTTTTTCGTATTTGATGCTTTTAACATGAACCATATAATCTCTTTTCATATCACTTATAACAAGGACTGTGTGATCCCTAAGAAAGTTACTATATTCTCGTGTGTTCCTGAAGCAACCTGTTCAATCAGATTTTAAGGGAGTTCTACTGTTCCCCAATAATATTTCTAGGCATTCTATGGATAATACCATATAAACAACAATCACATGGTGTTGGTTCTGATTTTTTATGATGTTGTTGTCAATACATAGAAAGGAAGAAATAAATTGGTTAGTGGAGCCAATGAGGATGACTCCTTAACTCCTCTAGTACATTAAATCACTTAAGTTTTTCTTTGGGAATTTATCAAACTTGATGAACCATGTAAGTGTCTTTCCATTGGAAAGGACCTTATAATTCTGTCAAAATTGTGAGAAAGTTTCTGCTGCTAGACACTGACGTCAAGAGCAAGAGGAATTTTGGTAGGAGTTCTGTGGCTATATTTCAATTACACAAAAACTCAAGTCTATACTCTCTTTTATTAATATTATAGATATTGTAGAGCTATAGCAAAGAAAGTTATTGTCTTTATTTTTCCTTACTAGGGAGCTGAACCCAGGGCTTCACACAAACTAGCATGCTAGGAAAGCACTATACCACCAAGTTGCACCTCCAGGCCCTTTTTTGTTTTTTATTTTGTGACAGGGTCCCTTTAAATTGAGCAGGCTGCCTCAGTCCTCGAACTCTCAGCCTCTCAAATTGCTGGGATTACAGGCATACACACCATGCCGAGCTCCTATTCATTTTTTACATTAACTTATAAGGTAGCATTAATTCTTTCAATAGCATAAAATATTTTTTAGAAATTCCATGTAGTATATAAATTGACATTTGCTATTAAATTATATATGTATACCACAATGGGAATCAGCAGGAAAAGAAAAGCAAGAAAAAGAGATTGAGCACTAGTATCTTGCACTAAGAACGAAAATGCCATGTATTTGATATAATATAATCTCATTTAATTTCATAACCACCAAGTAAAATAGACTGCATTGTATACATATGTATGTATGTGTGAACTATGGCTTATAATATTTATATAACAGGACAGAAATTATAGCCAATGGCAAATCCAAGATTTTAACACAGGTCTGAATGACTCAAAGCTGTAAAAGTTTCCATTCCTAAGAGCTCTCCTACACTGAAAGATCTGTTTCAGCCTTGATATAAATAATCCATGTAGCACACATTTTCAAATTATTTGCATTCAGTAGAATATGAATATACTGATTACTTCAAATGCATATTGATAATTAAATAGGCAATTTAGGATTTTACAGAGCTTCAGGTTCATCTTTTTAAGCAGAAATAATTAAGGTTCAAATATACACGTAGGAAAATTCTGACAAAGCTTTCTAATTGTGTGGATTCTATTTAACTGCATTTTTGTTTACCTAGAAATGACTACCCCTGGAAACCTCATTTTCAGCACTATGAATGCTCCATAGTTATTGCTTTAAAGCTTTGAGGCAATGACCCATAGACCAAAGAGAAAGTATTCTTGAAACAATGCAATTGATTAACTAGAAAATATTTAAAATTCTCTATTATCCTCATTCAGGCCTAATCATACTGAGAACCAGAGAATGTGGGATACTTTCTGAGTTAATAGACTTGAATAGAGAAGTTAAATTCACTCAGATAAATATCATTTGATAAATTAAAACTTGCCACGAATCAGCCCAGATCCTATATATTTTGTTCAACATTAATTCAAATTATATTTTTAATATTATTATTTTTTCTGGTTCTGAAATTTTGCATACATGAAGGAAAGAGAAAATGTTTAAATATTTTCCTTCAATTTAAAATCACTTAAAGACATAATTATTGCTGTATCTATTGGCCAACCCAGTGGTCTTTTAGTCCGGGGAAAAAAAAAGCAGTCCAATGTTGTGTTTGCAACAAAGGAGTAGCCATGGTCTGTTTGGCATAAACAAGTGGTGCATTGGCTTCTTTTGATTCCTGTCAGCTCCTATCTGGCAGGTGTCATGATTACCCATCAGACATTGCTGGCTCTGTCCCTCTATTTTGGGAGGAATTTCTAATTGTTCTTTTGTGCATATCCATATAATTCACACATCCACTTATTTACTCAACTAATAATGAGAATTTATTATTTATAAGGCTGTATGGAGTAAGAACTGAGGAGAAATAAGTCTAATGATCAAAGCAAATTCAAAGTAAAATGAAAACAGCAAACTCATCTTGTTATTTTTCCTTTCAAATAGCCCCATGGTTTATTTAGCAGCACACTGATATTTCTACATATTTCTAACACATTTTTAACCAATCGTATCCAGGTCCTTGTCCCCTCATTCTGTAGGTACAGGAAGAGTTGTTATGGAATTTCATAGATTGAACAAAAGGTTGTTGTTATTAGGTGCCCAACTCATAGCGACCCTACATACAACGGGTGAAACACTATTTTCAGTGCTTCTCTGCTATTCACAGGGTTTTCAATGGCAGATTGTTTTTTGGGAGTGGGTTACTGGGTCCTTCTCCAAAGCCTGCAGGACCTGGTGTTCCCAGGTGGTCTCCCATCCAGGTACTAACCAGGCCCCACCGTGCTTAGCTTCTGTTATCTGACTGGATTGGACACCACAGTGCTAAAGCTGCAGGCATACATAAGGTAACATATATGTTTTCCTGTTCCTGGCCAGTATTGCAAACACCAGGAAATACTATGTAGGAAGTTTCATTATAAATATTGTCAGGTCTGCAGTAAAGCCTCATATGTGTTCTTAGGAATCACTATGCTATCCAAGACAAGTCATAAAAGATTCTACCAAAAGTTGGGCGCAGTGGCACACACCTGTAATCCCAGCAGTTTAGGAGGCAGAGGCAGAAGGATCCCAAGTTCCAGACCAGAGGCAGTCTGCGTAATTTAGCGAGACCCTGTCTCAAAAAGTAAAAAAAAAAATGGGCTGAGGGTGCAGTTCAGTGGTCCAGCACTTGCAGAGCATGCAAGTGGGAGGCCTTGGGTTCAACCCCCAGTACCACAGGGAAAAAAAAAAAATTCTACCAAAGAAAATTTGGTTACTGCACAATATTCAAAAACTGTAGTAGTGACACGTGACACATTACAGATAAATAGAAACCAAAAAAATAGCAACGTTTTACATGTGTTAAATGATTAAGAAGCACATAAATGCTACAATGAATATGCCATTGTATTTGAAAAGAAAGTGTTTATCATGAGTGGTAGAAGGATTTTCTGAAATCAGAGGAAAAATTATGTCATAGTACACATCTATGGGCACAGCTCATCACTTGCACTGTGAACAGAAGCGTTTACTGCATGTGTTTTTTATGCATCTTATCAGGTTCAGTTCATCTGGGGACAGTTTCTTCTATACAATTTGTGTTTCTCAGTGATGAAATTGCCCGTAAGTAAATGAGAAAATAATGTTATTCCCAAAATGTCCCCTAATAAATCAATCACACTGGAATAAATTTGCATTTTCAAAACAAGTGATAACTAAGCCATACTCTGGTTAGTAAACTAAAGAGAAATGTCTGAAAATTTTGCACATGGAGCTCTTACACTTCTGCAATTTACTTTAAAATCCTTCATCAAAAGCAATTTGACAAGTATGTGTAAATTAGTTTTCATTTACACCCTATTGATAGCTACTTATCTGAAGAAAGTCAGGAATAGCTTGTCAGGGATGGTTGGTTTTCATTTGAAATACTCAAATCTTAAACCTATATTCAGAAATGATTACTGCTTCAATGACCTTTATCTCTGATAAAACTCCCAACAGAGCATTTGTCAATTGATGTAACAGGTATCAGAGATTTTTTTTTCAGGGTAGAATGAGTGAAGTCACAGCATATGAGATACCAAGAAATGTTATGTCCTACTTTCTTACTTGTATAAAGAAAATATATGAATCCAATGCTTTAAGTAGCTTAGACTCTAAGAGAACATTTAAAGTGTAGCAGTATGATAGATCCTCTGTCTACAGAACTTATTGGCAAACTTTATGACTTTAATCATATATGAAATGTAGCTTGAACACTAATTACAGTTACCTTGATAAAACACTTTTGAGGTAGTGGCAGTCCAATCCCAGAACAATCTTGAAACATTCAGCCATTGAAAACCCTTTGAGGGTCGCTATGAGTCAGATGTGACTTGATGGCACCCAACAACATCAATAAGGAGGGGTCTTAACCCAGGGCCTCATGCATACTTTACAAATGCTATACCACTGGTCTCCATTCACAACCTGGTTTTGATTTCTATTTGGAGACAGAGTCTCATTATGTTACAAATGCTTCCTCTGGCCTCAAACCTGTGATCCTCCAGCCTCTGCCTCCCAAGTCCCTGGAATTATAAGCATGATTACCTACTCCCAACTAACCTTGATAAAGCTTTAAAGGAAGATACAAGCAAAAATGCCTAAAAGATGAGAAAACTGAGACAATAAAAGTGTTTGTGTGGTCTAGTTATCTTAAAACTATAGCAACCTGTTTGTCATACCAATTACAGACCAGACTATCTATAAAAAGATATTATCTCCCAGCAACCCTGCTATTTAAAAAGGACATTATCAACTGAGGAAGTACCGACCACAGATGAAGCCATTTTTCTCAGAGGAAGCTCACGTTGATATTCATGTCTCAAAAGGTGCCTGGGAAACAGATGTCTATGGAGGGTCTCTTTACTCCCTTTCTTCCTGCCTAGCATCTCCTCTCTTTCCCTCTCTCTCTCTCTCTCTCTCTCTCTCTCTCTCTCACACACACACACACACACACACACACACACACACACACACATTTACATTTTTGTATAAACAGACAGATGGGTACCACAGGCAAGCCTGTAATCCCAGCTACTCAGGAGGCAGACAAAGGAAGGAGGATCATGAATTCCTGGTTAGAGGCAGCCTGTGCAACATAGCCTGATGCAGTTTTAAAATTTTTTGAAAAATAGGAAAAAAGCAGGCTGAGAGTGCAGCTCAGTGGTAGTGCACTTGCTAGCATGTGGGACGCCTTCTAGGTTCAACTTGCACCCCATTACTGAGAGAAAAAAAGTCAGTCACCTTTATTCATACTTTTATTTGCAAAACAAGGTAATAACATTTTCATACTCTTTTTTCATCCATGATCTCATTTCTCATTTTATTGCTTAAAGTATTTTCAAATGCCTTGAGACAGGAATCACCTTCTCTGTTTTACACATAAAGAAACCCTGGAATCACTAGAAGGTCAAACAAGTTGCTTAATGTCATTTAAATTTCACAAGACAGAATCAAAACCATTTTTGGTTGATAGCTGTGTACACCATTCACTTAGAACCTTGCCCCAAAGAACATTCATATTTCAGAGTCAGACTTAAAATTAGATTCATCCTGTAAACAATATACTTGTAGGCAGTACATTAAGATTTGAGAAGTTTTCATTTTAATGGTATGTTTTTTGTTTCCATTTTGTGGTAACCAGAGTCCATTACTATTATGCTAAAGTCCAAGAAAAATGAAGACCTGTCCACAAATGGCCAATTCAGGTCAGAATTACAGGGAACAGATTGTATCGCTACAACATTCTTTTTCTGAACCCCCTGGAGTGTAGACAATCTTAATGGAACCCTTCTTTCCATATTCTCACCACAGTGCTCAGTCATTTAGTGAACTGTAGTGAAATGGACAAGTGAATTTTCGGCCCTGATTCCATCTCTCTCACACAGTCACACATTTATTCCCAGGAAATAATCTACCCCCTGGGAGTCTCTGACTGATTGTAAAATGATTTTCTCACGCTGGGTTTTCTGTAAACCTAATACAAAGCACCAAGCTTATGCGTCAGTGTAAGAATACAAATGACACCTGTAGAACCACATCCCCTTCTTTGGAATGTGTAGAAATTAATCGTACTGAGTAGATCTAAAATCATGGCTGTCCAGGGCAGGCAAAATACAGGAGTAAGTAGAATGAGATTCTCACAATACTGCCTTCAGGCTGTGTTGAAGATACTCTTGGGGATAAATTTCTCAATCATTCATGCACACATGCAGTAAATTATCTTAGGAGTAAATTATAGCCAAGTGTTGTACAATGGTAAAATTATTGATTCAGTTTGGCTGTTATCCTGAGTTAGACGTAGAAGATCAATTGTTAATATTGTCTTGATCATTTCTAACAGTGCCCAGAGGCATATGAGCAATGACACAGTGTATGGACAGAAACATAAATATAGAAAAACAAATCCAAGAAGATTGTACTCTACATAAATTTGGTTTTGCTTTAGAATTTACCCTTTGTCCCGAAGGAACTGATGCATTTTTGTTTGCACAGCAAAGACATTGCATTAAAGAGCTCTGTATCAGGAAATATAAAATAATATTTCCAAACCAAGCTTTTTAAAGAAAACTATACAGTTCTCTGAAGAGTTCATGTGTTTCTGGCAACCATGATTTGAATATAAACAACAATAGAACTTACAAAATATGTTTCCCAAATGTTACATATTGTCTAAGGGGAAAAAATTAAAGGTTCCCAGAAGCACCCTGCCCAAGTTCTTTTATTTGTTTATCTCATTTCTTATTGCCAGCAATTTGTGACAACCTGAGCAGTTGTACAACAAAGATTATTTTGGTTTTATCCATTTCAATATTCATTAGTCCATTTTGAGTTGCAAAGAGAAGAGCAGAATGTGAGAAATATACATATAAAGCAAGAAAAATTTGGAAATCAAGAAATAAAATATAAACCGGGCGTGGAGGTGCATGCCTATAATCCCAGTGACTCAGAAGGCAGAGGCAGAAGGATTGCAATTTCGACACCAGAGGCAGTATGCATAACTTAGTGAGACCCTGCCTCAAAAAGTAAAAAAAAAAAAAAAATGGGCTGGGGTGCAGCTCAGTGGTACAGCACTTGCAAAGCATGCAAGTGCGAGCCCCTGGGTTCAACCCCCAGTACTGAAAAAAAATTTAAAAAAATAAAAACATAAAGAAAGAAAGGAAATAAAATATAAAGACAGAACCTTTAGGATAAGAGGGGTCCATGCTTTATTTCATGCTTTTTACTTGCCCCTTCTCTGCATCCACGTCTTTTAACAAACACCTGACTGCTATGAATACATATAAGGGTTGTGTCAAATATGTAATATGCATGCCTTACCATAGGGCAATGCCCACAGTACACATATTTCCATTTATCCTAGGTTTTTTTTCCTTCAATACTGAGACGTTGAACCCCAGGCTTTGCACAGGCCAGGCAAGTGCTGTACCACCGCATTGCATTTCTCAATGCTTTTTTACTTTTTATTTTTTGACTATGTCTCACTAAGTTGAATGGGCTACCTCTGGCCTCAAACTCGTGATCCTTCGGCCTCAGTCTCCCAAGTAGCTGAGACTACAGGCATGTGCCACAGTGCCTGGCTTCCAAAAACTACATTTATTGAGGATGTTATTTTCCAGATATTGCTCCAGATGATAGGATCAGCAATGAATACAAGTAGATAAGCTTTCTTCCTTCATTGTAACTATATTCTAGTGGCTACACTAGAACATCACAACTACATCCTATTTGAAGAAAAATAAAACAGTTCTAGGTGATAATTGATGCTATAAAGAAAAAGTAAAGTGGAGTAAGTACCAAGAGTTGAGAAGCATTATTTTATTCAGAATGTCAGGGGATGTTCTCTGATGATGTGATGTTTCAGTAGAGAGCTAAATGAAACGTTCAGCATGCCAACTGATAGTTCCACAGAATTATTTAAAGATCTCTTCATTATTGCAAAAGTAACAAATGAGGAAGCAATCTATTATCCAAGAGCTAGCATTTGACTAACTCACTAGCATTTCTGCTATCCCAAACATGATAGCCTTTCTTTTTGAAGCCAAAATACACTACTTTAATAAAATCCTGAACTTAAGCAGAGCAGTGGTCAACACTTATTCTATATCACTGTAACTATATCTCTATCCTCCAATTAATTAAAATATAGAGAAATAATGTATTCATTTGCATCGTTCAAACACTTATTAGTAACTAAATGAATTTCCATTCACTGAACCAGAGGTAGAGTATCAGGAAAATCAATGGTTTGATCTGATCAAAAGTATGGATTTGGCTGAGTACCTTGGCCAATGTCTGCTACCCCAGGTATGTATTCTATTCAGGAGGCTGAAATAGGAGGATAATGAGGATAATTTTATATATATATATATATATATATATATATATATATATATATATGTTAGATGCCATGGGCTTGGGTCCAGTTCATAGTTGTCAATGGATGATTGCTTTGGGATTGCTTTGGTAGTGGACTGTCACATCCTTTTCCCATATATATGCATAGATAGATAGATAGATAGATAGATAGATTTTATAAGATGGAAAGTGCCTTTACTTATTGGACTTAATTGATTCCATTTATAATGATAGTAAAACAAATTTCTCTCAGTGAATGAGTCATTTTTTACTTAATTGGTACTAAAATGATAACTTCATATATTTAAAGGTTATTAAGCAGTATTATTTCCACTAACGAATATATTCATAACAGAATAAAAAATATTAGAAATGTTCACATTGAACCACAAATCTGTTAACCTTTAAGTACCTAAAATTTTATTCCTTGTCATCTTATTACTAAATTTTTTAAACCTGGAAAATCTACAATCCACAATCATCTTAATATTACATCAAAATCAGAATGTAATACTTGTGGTTGCACAATGATTTCCATGGTAACACTCAGGCTTATTGTGAACACTTCAAGGGATAGCAGCATTATAAGGAGTTGGACCCAAATGCAGAATTGTTAATTATAAATAACAATCAATCAAATGAAAGGAAACTGTGAGAAAAGCCAAGTGCCTCTTTGAAGAAGCAAATTTACCTACTACCATTTCTTTTAGGTCACACTCTTTATTGAAAATAATTTCTATTAGTGCATGGCCTTGCCAACCTTAGACGGTGTTTCATTAGGACAGAGTATCTTAACCTTCAAGTAAAATGGAGACTCTATTGGATACCTAGACCCAAGACCAATATGAACTAGATGAAAAATAAGATCTCTTAGCAACAAAACACTTGTCTGCATGAGGTAAATCATATGTTATTCTTTAAAGATATAATAAGGACCATGCATGGTGGCACATACCTGTAGTCCCAGCAACTGAGGAGGCAGAGGCAGGGTGATCACAAATTTGAGGCCAGAAGTAGCCTAAATAACTTAGTGAGACCTTGCCTCAAGATAAAAAATAAAAAGGGGGATGGGGTGCAGCTTACTGGAGGAACACTTGCAAAGTATGTGTCAGGCCCTGGGATCAACCTTCCAGTACCACAAAAATGAACTAAAAAGAAAAAGAAAAAACAAAGAGATGATAAGATTAAATTTTCCAAAAGTAATTATCCATGGGAAGAGACTTTTCAGGAACTTTTATTTGATTCTGATGTATGCAATATTTTCATACATTCGTGATTTCAATTAAAAATGAACTTTAATTGGAAAATTTTCTCCTTTTCCTGAAATCTTTTGTCTTTTGATTCATAAATTCCAGTGTTAATGATTTGTTGTCATTGTTGTTCGGTGCTTTCAAGTCATGTCCAACTCATAGCAACCCACATAGGGTTTTCAATGGGTGAATGTTTCAGGATTGCCTTGGGAGTGGATTGCCATGTCCTTCTCCCATTTTTCTATTACTGGCAATTGAACCTGGGACCTCAGGGACTGCAGAGCAGTGCTGTACCAACTGTGCTAAATCCCACCATGTGCTAGTGATTTAGTCTTCTCTAAACATTGCTATGGACTGGGGTTTAACTCAGTTGGTAGAGTGCCCCTCCAAACTCTCTAAGACTGGGATTTGATCCCCAGCCCTGTAAAAACTGAGAGAATGATGTGGCAATCCTCTCCCAAAACAATCATCATTGACAATACTATAAGCCAGACCGACTTGATGGTACCTAACAACACAAGAATTATTGCTGTTGGACTTTTCAGATTTGTCTTGGGTTCACACATTTTCTCAGGCAATATGTTTCTTTTATGTTTTGTTTTTTAACCAATACATATATCAGCATCAGCATACTACTATCCATGTGGCCTGCAGCCTTAGTGCTATGGCCTCAGATCCTGTCAAATCTCAGAAGGTAAGCAGGGCCAGACCTGGTTAGTACCTAGATGGGAGACCGTCTGGGAACACCAGATACTGTAGATTTGGGAGAAGGACCTGGCAAACCACTCCCAAAAATCAGTCCGCCATTGAAAACCCTATGAATAGCAGAGAAGCACTGACAATAGTGTTTCTTCTGTTATATGTAGGGTCCCTATGAGGCAGACACCAACTTGAGGGCACCTAACAACAAAACAACTATCCATGTAATTTGTTGTTGCTGTTAGGTGCTGTAGGGTAGTGTCTGACTTATAGTGACCCTTATAGGGTTTTTCAGTGGCTGATTGTTTTGGGATTGTTTGGGGAGTGGACTGCCACATCCTTCTCCCATTTTTGTGGTTCTGGGAATCGAACCCTGGTCCTCAGAAAGTACAGAGCCGCTCTCTACCAATTCATCCAAGCTCCAGGCACTCCATATAAATAGATATAATGATTACAACTTTGGGGAATGGAGCAGGACACAAACTTCAAGTATTTTCGAGATAATACCTTTGTTTCAATTATTTTTAAAGTTACTCACTTTTCGAGTGCGGTTTGTGTTATGATCATACAAGTACCAGCAGATTCCCATTTTTGTCTTTACTTCCCAATTGATATATATTTGGTACCAATTTTCTAAAGTAGGCTACCCTGTCAATCAATGATGAAGAACACAGAGACAGGCTCTCCAAAAGGAAGACTTTATTCAAGAATGGCTAAGAATTGCAGTCTAGGATATGTGGGCTGCAGCAGACCCTGGGCATACCCAGGAAGGCAAAAAAAAAGACAAGAGCTTTCCAATGAAAAATGATAAAATTGACACAAGTTGCTTTGAAACACTAATCTTTCACTGGAAGCATCAATGCAAGGGTGACTACAGCCCAAGGATGAGCAGAGTAGGTACCTTCTTGGAAGTATTTTCTGTGTAATGCTGTGGTTTTGGCAGTCTTTTGTGATAGCTCTTATCAGTCCAATATGGATAGAAACCTCCTCTTCAAGTCTCTTGACTCCATTTTGTTAGGATTTGACATCAGTAAATTCATTTTGATTCTGAAAAGTGATTTCACAAGGCTATATTCCCAGAATGACTGACGGAATGAATTTGTCATAGTTCTTCCATTAATAAATATAATTCAGCAGCCAGGTGTGGTAACGCACACTTGTAATCTCAGAAACTCGGGAGATGTAGGTAAAAAGATCCCAAGTTTGGGGCCACAGGTGGCCTGAGTACTTTAGTGAGACCCTGTCTCAAAATAAAAAGTAAGAAATAGGGTGAGGTTGCAGCTCAGTGGTAGAGCATTTGCAAAGCATGTATGAGGCCCAGGATTCAACCTCTCAGTAATGTAATAAAGTGAAAATAAAAATAATGAACATAATCTAGGAGGCACATTCTGTTAGTACAATGTACAGACAAACTGAGAAACACAGAATCTTCATCTTAACTGTGAGGAAAAGATATACGTGAGGATCGATAGTGAACTTCAACATAGCTAATTAGCTTCAATTATTAGCCTGCCCTTGTTACAATTTCCCAAACCTTACAACCTTGCTACAGCAGCAAAAGTGCATTGCATGAGAACTTACTGTAATTATAGAATCTTCTGATTCAAAATCTGCATTTTCACAAACTCCCTGGGTGATTTGCAGGAATATTAATACTTGAAAGGCCTAGATCTTCTCTGAGATATTCAATTATAAATAAACAACATTCATATTTCTAAGAGTCTGTTCACATGGGTACTTCTGTCTTTTTGTTTTTAATTGTGATAAGAAGATTTAACATGAGATCTACTCTCTTAACAATTTTTTTTTTATTTTTTATTTACTCTTCATTTATTTGTTTGTTTGTCTTTAAGTGGTACTGGGGTGCTGAACCCAGGGCCTTGCACAAACTTTGCAAGCACTGTACCACTGAGCTGCGCTTTCAATTCCTTTTTTATTTTTTTATCGTGACACAGGGTCTCAATAAGTTTCGCAGGCTGCCTCTGGCCTTGAATATGTGATGCACCTCCTCTGCCATCCCAGACCCTTGGATAACAAATGCATACCAATATGCCCACCCTCTTAACAATTTTTTAAATGCACGATGCAATATGGTAGAAAATAAGTACAATGTGGTAGAGCAGAGCTGGCATAACTGAAACTTTATACTTGTTGAATAACAATTCTGCGTTTCATCCTCCCTATTTATTTCCATCTTAATTGATTAAACAACACAAAACAATGTCTAAAAGGCTGTGAGTTCTCTGATGCTTTACCTAACTGAAATATAGGGCCTTGAATTTTCAAAAGCAGCTCTTTTTGCTTTGATTTTTTTGCTGGGGACTGAACCAAGGGCCTCAAACATGCTAGATTTTCTCTCAGCCCCTGAGGTACACTTCTATCCCAGTAAGAGCAATTCTATAAAGACCACTAGGTTTATATTTCTGATGCTTCTGATGATATATAAAAAGATAAGATTACATATACTAAAAAATCTAGGCTTTCTAAACAGAAAAATAATGCAAAAATTACAAAATGTTTTTAGATTTTTGCATTTTTTAAAGCAACAATTTTGAACAAACTTACACTGTTAAAAAAATAAGCTAGTGCTGTCCTTAACTATAATATATATGCAGCCGTGAGTGGTGGCCCATGCCTGTAATCCCACCAACTCCAGGGGCAGAGGTAGGAGGGGCCTGAGTCCAAGGCCAGAGGTAACCTGTGCAACTTAAGGCGATCCTGTATCAAGATAAAAAATAAATAAAATGGGATCTAGAGATGCAGCTCAGTGGTTGAGCACTTGCAAAGTATGCACAAGGCCGTGGGTTCAGCCATGGAGTATCATTAAAAAAATTAAGACATTTTGAAATACAATCACAATTTTTCTAGCATTTGTCCTGAAATCAGACACAGTTATAACACATTTATATTTACTGTCTGCCTTCTGTATTCGTGTGTTCTGGATTCAAGATTTCAACTAACCATGAATTGAAAATTCTTTAAAAAGAAAAGTCACATTGTTGTTGATGAGCAATATATGTTGTTGTTGTTATCGTTAGGTGCCGTAAAATCAGTGTCCAACTCATAGCAACCCTACATACAACAGGAGAAAAACTTTGTCAGTGCTTCTCTGGTATTCATAGGTTTTTCAATTGGGGGTTGATTTTTTGAGAGTGGGTTGCCAGATCCTTCTCCTGGGGGATATGTAGATAGACCTAAAATGGTTCCATCTGTACTAAACATGTAAACACATTTTTTTTCTTGTCCTAATTCCTAAACAATATAGTATAACAACTACTTATATAGCATTTAAGCTGAGTATAGCTCAGTTGGTAGGATGTTGCTCTGCATTTTCTGAGGACCCAGGTTTGATCCCCAACTCTGAAAAAATGGGAGAAGGATGTGGCAGTTCACTCCTGAAAACAATCCCAAAACAAACAGCCAAGGAAATCCCTGTGACAGTAGCTGTGAGTCAAACCAACTCTATTGTACATAACAAAAACAGCATGTTGCATTTATGTTACAGTAAGGATTTTTATTTGTTTGTTTGTTTGTTTTGGCATTATTGAGGAGTTGAGCCTAGGGCACCAAACGTGCTCAGCAAGTGTTCTAACACTGAGCTGCACCCCAGTCCATTTTTACCTTTGTTATTTTGAGACAGGGTCTCATTAAATGACTCAGGCTGCCTCTGGCCTCAAAGTTGTGATCCTCCTGCTTCCGCCTACCAAGTTGCTAGATTTACAGGTGTATGCCACAGCACCTGGTATATTAAGTCCTTATAAGTAATCTAGAGATGATTTAAAGTAGATGAGACAATACATACATATATATACATATATATATATATATATATATATATATATATATATATATATGCACACACACATATATATAGTGCCATTTCATGGAAAGGACTCAATCACCAAGATTTTGGTATATCTGAGGGTCCTGGAACTGGTACCCTGTGAATGCAAGAGAAAACAGTCATTTAAATTTATAGGTACTTGATGAATGAGGTACCACTATTGTCTCTGTTTTACATTAAAAAACAATAAAGGCTGAGAAAAATTAAGTGGTTTCCCCAAAGTGGCATGGCTAAGAGTTGGTGCTGGGTGCCCTCGAGTCAGTATCTGAAACATAGCAACCCTCATAGGGTTTTCAATGGCTGACAGTTTCGGGATTGCCTTGGGAGTGGATTGCCAGGTCCTTCTCCCACTTTTTCATTGCCGGGAATTGAACTCGGGACTTCAGAGACTGCAGCAAGGTTTTAAACTGGGTAGCTCCAAGACAGCATGATATATCTCAGAAAATTGGTATAAAATAATATTTTATTCTGAGGTTTAACTTTCTTGTACGTTTCTCATTTGATTTCAGGGAGTTCCTAAAAGAAAAAAGTCCCCACTGAGATGCAGGTAGGAAACTATCAACTAGAGCAAAATTCAGATGACTGAATTTTGCTCTAGGCAGAGTTCAGATGACTGAAGCAAACAGACAGTAAAAGGCAGTGGCAGCCAGGAGCTGTGGCAGGTCTGTCATCTCAGCTAGTCTGAGGCTGAAGTAGGAGAATCACTTCAGTCCAGTAGTTCAGGACCAGCCTGGGCAACATAGAGAGACTCTGCCTTAAAGGAACAAATAAGCAAAAATCAAAGCAAACAAAAATTGCAGTGGATAGATGCAAGAGAGTGCAGCTGGGTCAGATGCTGGCAGAAGGAAGAAACTCTTGATAAAGGATGTGGGGTTGATGAAGTCAGGTGGTTCAAGACCTAAACTTGTAAATGCTGGTGTCTACTTTTTATGAGCCCCCCCAAGGTTACTGGGGTGAAGATGAACCCATCAGGGGCCTGATTCAGGCCAAATGGTTCGGAATTTCTTTGAAGTTAATTAACCAAATCATTCTAAGCATTTTCTTTGGAATGAAAAACTTTTGGCTCTCAGATTTGGATCAATTTTAGGTCACCCTACAGACTAAATGATATTTCTAATATGAAAAACTCTTACAGACAATTTAAGTCCCAGCTTTAACTGTAAAACTATCAGTTCCCTTACAGAAACTTACAATTACTTCCTTAATACTCCTGTTTTCATCTAAGAGCCTATAGCTGCTCACCAATGCATCTAAACACTCCTCCAACTCTATATTTTAAGAGGAAATGATAGTCTGTTCCCAGAATTCCTCTGTTGCCTAGTGCTTCATCATCTTCTTAGATTGTTGTTGTTTTGAGTGCCCTCAAGTCAAGCCCAATTCATAGTGTTCCTATGTACAACAGAACAAAATACTACCAACACTGTGCCATGCACACAATCGTTTTATGTTTGAGTCCATTGTTGCAGGCACTATGTTTCTTCTTATTTTGAGTCATTCCACATCAGCAAAAGGAGGTCCCAGGGGTTTTAATCCATTTCCATCATTAAGGTCAACTTTACTATGAGGAGGCAACTCTTCCACAGACATTTTTCGAATGACTCCCAGCCAGTGGGTTGTTGGGGGGTGCAGGGCAGGGGTTCATTTTCTAGCACTATGTTTGACAGTGCTTCTCTGTTATTCATAGGGGTTTCAATGGCTAATTGTATTGAGAGTGGGTTGCAGTGTCTTTCTCCCTAGTCTGTCTCAGTCTGGAAGGTCAGCTGAAATCTGTACACCATAGGTGACCCTGCTGGTATCTGAAATGCTGGTGGCATACTTTCAACATAACAGCAATACACAAGCCCCCACAGAAGGACAAGATGAAAGACACATAGGATATTGCCTAGAAGAGATTATGAGTTAGAAAAATTACATTTATCTGCATCAGTCATAAGAATATTATCCTTATTTTATAGATATCAGAATCAAATTTCTAAGTAGATAATGCCGTGCCTTAGTAGGAATGAGGAAAGAAATCAAAGTATGAAATAAATTGAGATCTGACTCCAAACTCTTTTCTTTTGCACCATACAATGTTAACTCCAATGAACAACAGTATGAATTTCTCTCTTTCTCTCTCTACATTAGAAGACATCATCCCATATGCCTCCCAGTTTCCCTACCATCAAGTTGTCAACTGCATGAAATCCATATACTACATAATATAAATTTTATCCCTAAAACAAATAACTCCATGCATGAGTCTATGAGTAACTGTGGAATTGTTTCATTGAAATTCCAAAATAATAATAATAAGGAGATAAATTTGGATTTCTACTTTCAGTTTAAATGGATTAAGAGGAATTAGACAACCTGAAATACCAAAGGCAAGCAAATATAATACATAAAATAATGGCTTTTAATCATTAAATATCAGGTATCCAAGACAATAATTCTTCAAACATGAAAAAGACATTAGTTTCCTATTTGTGTTTTAATAAATTGTTACAAAATTAGTAGCTTGAAACAACACGTTTATTCTCTGTATTTCTAGAGATCAGCAGTCTAAAAAATTTCTTCAATGGACTAAAGTCATAGGAAGCCAGTAAAGCCAAAATTTGTTTTGTTTTGTTTTTTGTTTGTGGAGGATGCAGCAGGTGGGAAGAAATACAAATGGAAAACTTGTATACTATTTGAGAAGTGGTACCATATCACTTTGCAGTGTGATGAGTTAAAATAAATACTAAATAGTATTTATTTTAGAAATACTAAAGCAACTACCTAGATAGCATCTTAAATTTTTGAAAACACAATTTACATTATTATCAAAAACATGAAAATTTATGCATAATCCTGATAAAAGATGTGCAAAACTAGTAAACTGAATATGAGAAAACAGTGTAGACATAAAAGCCCAAATAAATGGAGAAATATCATTTAGAAGATGTAATATGGGCAAGAATTCAATTTGCCCCAGTATGCTCCCAAACAAAAATCATTGCAGGTTCTTTTACAGAAATTGACAAGCTAAGCCCTATGCTCATGTGAAAATAAAAAAGACCTAGAAGAAACAAAAGGTTTTGAGAAAGAAGAAAAATGTGAAGAGCTAACACTACCTGACTTGAATACTTAAAAAAACTACAATGACTAAGAATTTGTGATTTGAGCATAAAGGTAGACAGATAAAAAAACATAATAGAGTTCAGAAATAGACACAAAGGTATATAGACAACTGATTTCTAAAAGTTATAAAAGGAATTACAGTAGGAAAATGAATGGTTTCTACAAATGGTACCAGAACAATTCAATACCCATATGCCAAAAAAAGAAAGGAAAAAATACACTTGATTCATATCTCATAGCATAAATAAAAAATAACCAAGAATGGATTAAAGACACAAATATAAAATTTAAAATAACACAATATCAACAAAATGTAGGAAAATGTTAATGAACTGGTATTTTGTAAAAGTTTCCTAAATAGTGACACACACAAAAAAATTTAAGGAATAAAGGAAATATTTTCGAACTATCTTACAGTCCTGTAAGCAGAAAAAAGATGTCTTAAGTTTGTTGGACAGTTAGTAAAAATCTTGGTGTAAGAATTTAATGTAATTTTGAAGTGTAGTTCAGACATATAGTAGTTCCTTATGTAAATCCTACCATATTTTTAATTGGATTTTAGACCTCTTGAGTCAAAGTCAGATTATTATTTGTAATTTAGAGTATATAACTTCTAATGCTAAATATAGCATTCAATATGTGGTAGGTATGGAGTAAGTAGCTCTCTGAATGTGTGGAGAGTGACAATATCTATAGCCATAAATGAGAAAGCTGGGTAAATATTTAGGAAAATCTATGGACTATGGAGAATACAAAGGATAAAAGAGAATGTGCATGCTATGTATACATATATGCTTTCAAGTTTGCTGTTTTTAGGTGCCCTTGAGCTGGGTCCAACTCATAGTGACTCTATGTACAAGAGAACAAAACACTACTCAACGTCGTGCCATGTCTAGCATTATTGTCAGTGTTCTCTGCTATTCATATGGTTTTCAATGGTTGATTGTTTCAGGAGTGGACTTCTGTGTTCTTCTCCTAAACCTACAATACCTGATATATGCAGGCAATCTCCCAACCAAGGACTAACCAGGCCCAACACTGCTTAGCTTCTGAGATCAGGCGGGATCAGATGCCAGGGTGGTATGGCTGTAGACAGACTTTATGTACCTGGGTATAATTCTCTATAATTATTTCTCTTATCATGGAAATAAAACAATATTTCAAATAATAAATAAAGGTAATATATAGCAAAGGTGCAACATCAATGGTCCTTTAATGTAAAGAAAAAATTTAATCTTTTATTGCCTTCAAAATTGGCATTGTTTACTACAGCAGTAACACTTAGCCCATCCTCACAAATAGTGAGAATGAGAATTAAAAAAAGGGAACTCTGAATGATGTCTTGGACTTAGTAATATGAGACCGTGTGCAGAATAGTTAGTTTATGGACTGTATTGATCTAAATACTTGTGTCTACTTTCCCGTTTAGGAATATGCAAATGATACATGCATACAAACATATAAGAACATCAAAATTTCATCAATCTACTCAGAATGGCACTTAATATGAAGTTTATAAATTACTCATTACAGAAAAATTTTAATGTACTATTATTGGACTATTGTTGATTATGGTAACTAAAACCAGATAGTGAAACCTCAGATGAAGGGGATACTACTGCACACATATTACTGGTATATATTTGTACATAGATATAATGTACCTAGGTAATTATACCTTTATACTTTGGGTTAATGTGTTTTGTGGATGTAGATGTGTGTGTACAATAAAATCTTCCACTGTAAAAAAGTTTCTTCTTAAATGATAGAGTGAAGTAGTTGACCTCAATTATTTGTGTGTGTGTGTGTGTGTGTGTGTGTGTGTGTGTATCTGTGAGAATATGTTTGTGTGTAAGATGGACAAATTTACAAAAGAAAACCTCATGATGGGAGCAGGTGGCACTCTAGATGATCTGAATGTCACAAATAGAATTGTTTGGAGGCAAAAATGGATACTTGGAAACTAATGAGAGAGGGATTATATGAAAAGAGTTTTGTGCTAATTGAAGTGACGATGAGATCATTTTTGGTAGAAAAAGAAAGGATTCTGTAAATTCTAGGAGGGAATGCTGACAGTAGAAGTGATTGAATATAACATGACAAAGAGAAATGAATGTGTTTTGTTCCATCATGTTAGACCTCAGGCAGCATAGTGCTCGAGCACAGAGCAAAGGCAAAGTCAAATGAAAAAGTAGATTTCTAGAAAACCCAGTGTTGTGTCTTCATTTTAGACAGTTTGGAATTAAAATAACACCTCAAAAACAAGATATTTTAAAAATAGTAATAATCTTGAACAGAAAAAGACCATGCAGCATAGATTCAAGGTTGGTTTTATTTTTTCAAATTCAAATAATAGACCTAATACAAATATTAATCTCATAAAGGATAATATTCTAACTTATTTTTATCATTTGTTTTCTCAAGTTTTATAGGTTTTTGTTTTGGCAAAACTTCCATTTCACTTGATAAATTAATACTACCTTATGCTTTTAACGGATTGTGAGTAAGATGTGAAAATACTCAGAGTTGACACATTTTTCTAAATTCAGTAGTTTTGAAAATCAAATTTCTCCATCAAATCTGACAAAATGTAGAAGTACAGGAAAGTTAAATACATAAGTTTTTCAAGTTTATAGTTTATCTGTGGACTGGGTTTAGTTTAGTTAGTAGAGCGCTGCTCTGTACATGCTGAGGCCCTGGGTTCTATCCTCAGCACTGCATAAAATGGGAAAAGGACATGGCAACCCTCTCTTGAAACAATCCTGAGACAATCAGCCATTGAGAACCCTATGAGGGCCACTATGAGTCAGACACACTCTATGGCACCTAACAACAACAACAACTTAATCTGTACATTTTTAATGATATCCATACTAACTCCCCTTTAGCAGTAGCACTGTAGTACCCTATCCCATCAGATCTCTGAAGCTAAGCAAGGTTGGACCTGGTTAAGTACTTCGATGGGAGACCACCTGGGAACACCAGCTACTGTGGGCTTGGGAGAAGAACCTGGCAACCCACTCCCCAAAATAAATCAGCAATTGAAAACCCTATGAATAGCAGAGAAGCACTGACAATAGTGTTTCTCCTGTTGTATGTAGGGTTGCTATGAATAGGACACTGACTCAATGACACCTAACAATGACAACAACCTACTAACTAACTTATTACAAGATGATCTATATTTCTTATTTGTCTGGGATGTACTGTCAAATCGGAGAGCTCCTAGTGACTTACAGTGAGAGAGGAAGATCCTAAAATCTAGAGTTTGAACAACCTTGTAGGCCATGAAATATACCTCCTATGCAGACTAAATGAGGAAAAGCACAAAACAAAATTAGTGCTTGCATAGTTTGCCAGGAATAATAAGAAGTGTAGTGCAGATTTGGAATTGAATATTCTATTAGTCAGGTGGTGCATTGCTGTTAGGGGAGAGATTTAATGGGAGCTCATTGATACAGGATTTCAGTTCATCATGGTGAAATAGAGCCTCATCTCTTGTCGATCAGGAAGCAAAAGGCAGAGACGACTGGGACCAGGTCTCTGGGTTAAAACCTCCAAAAACCTGACCCAAGAGAACTGCTTCCTTAAAGCGAGGACTCAGCCTCCCAAAGTTCCACAATCTCCACAAAGAGTACCACCAGCTGGGGACCCAATATTCAAACACATGAACTTTCAGGAATATTTTAGATTTAAGCCATGACAGATCAAATTCAAGTAACATTATCTGGGCAGTCAAAAGCCAAGCAATGCAGTTGTAAGGTGAGAACAGAAAATACAAGAGACAAACTATTGGCTGATCTACAGATCAACATAGATTCCACCCACCAGATGGAGGATAAAATGAGGAAAAGGAAATACCACTCTTGAGAAAGATCCATTGTATGAATCATTATCCTGAAGATATAGGATCAGTAAGAAGAAGTCAGATTATACAAACTGCCAGAACTGGGAGAATGTTGAATGTGACCTGAGACTCAAAGACAGAATACAGTGATGGAGTTGTTATGTAACGCCTTTCCTAGATGATGGTTGGTCCCAGAAATTGGAAGCAAGCTGAGGGAGACATACAGAGGGAAATCAAGTGACCTCAATTGTAATGAAACAAGAGTTACTGAGGCTGGGAACGAGGGTGGGCCTGACAGATGATTGTTTATTTATGAGATGCTTCTGTTCCCATTAGGAAGTGTATAGGTACATCTGACTAGATTGTTGATCCTTGGGAAATTGCAATGCCTGTGTTTGCTTTCTTGTTTCTAAGGCTATTTAAAAGCATTCTGATAGCATGCTAGGACAGAGCATCTCAAACTTCAAAGTGCCTATGAATCACCTAAAAACCTTGATAAAAGGACGATCTTTATTCAATAGGTCGAGGTGGGATCTGAGTGTCTGCATTTCTAAAATGTTCCCATAAAATGTCTTTGATAAAAGTCCTTGACCTACACATAGAGAGAAACATGCTAGGAGAGCTTAAGGACAAGGACACCAAAACAAATCAACCTGAAAATTGAACCATAAATACAGAGGAGAAATCTGAAAATTCCTAAACATTTTCCCTATTTTTCTACATATCACCTTTCTGCTAAAACTTGTTGTTGTTGTTAGGTGCCATTGAGTCAGGTCTGACTCATAGAGACCGTATGTATAACAGAATGAAATACTCCTCAATTCTATGCCAGGCACATGCTCATTTTTATGTTTAATCCCATTGTTGCAGATACTATGTCAACCCATCTAGTTGAGGGCCTTCCTTTTTTTTTTTTTTTTTTTTTTTTTTTTTTCTGTGAACCTGCCACTCTTCCAAACATGATATCCTTCTCCAGGAATTGGTCCCTCCTAACACAATGTCCAAAATACCTAAGATCCAATCAAGCCATCCTTGCTTACAAGGAACATACGAGTTTACATTTAAGACATTTTAACCTTCTCTTTGGTTGTGCTACTTAAATATCAAGAAGGAAAAAAATATTTCCATGTTTTGTATACATAAAGATTACTGGTATTGTAAATCATTTGTAAGAACTTATAATTTCTTTAATCAGAGGAATTCTTGCAATGAATCAGGCAAATGAATCTGAATTGGTTCAGTGGGTAGAGTGCTGTGCTGCAGTCTCTGAGGTCCTGAGTTCAATTCCTAGCACCATAAAAATGAGAGAAGGGCCTGGCAATCCACTCCCAAGGCAATCCCAAAGGACTCAGCCATTGAAAACCCTATGAGGGTCGCTATGAGTCGGATACCGACTCGACAGCACCTAACAACAACAACAACAACTGAGTAAGACATGTAACATAGACTGGTATGCAATGAGCATAGCGTTCTTACACTGTGTAGACCCTGGTTCAGTTCTCCGCTCTGCCTTCTGTTAGTTGTGCATCTTTTGGCATGTCTTGTCCTCACAGAGATGTGGGAGCCTCATGTTAAAGGTAGATATGTATTTCAGAACAAATCATGAATTGTGTAAGAGTAAATTCCTAAAACTATTGTCAAAATAAGTGGCAGCTGTTTTTTTATAACTTCAGGTAATTTGCTGAACACATCCTAATCCACAGGAAAGAAGTGTTCTTAATTTGAAGAAAAACCACCTCTCTATATAAGTACTTCAGTTCTGTGTGAGCATGTTCACACACCAGAATTCAGTTTCTTCATTCATTGGAAAGATAAACCTAGTCTAGAAAATTGTGAGTGAACTCTAAAACACTTAGAATCCATGCAATGCCAAGAGAATCAGATGGGTTCTTTTTATTCAAGTATTTTAGTGTTTATGCATTAACTTCACAATTAATTGTCTTTGAAAACAAACAAAATCTCTGTATACTATCCAATTAAATAATTAACACTGTCCAGTTGTCTTATCAACTATATATGATAACTAAAACATTTGTGTCTTAATTATTTGTTTTTCTGTGACTGGTAGGGTATTTAAAGTATTAAATATATCTTAATAGTAAATTTGCCTGAAGCCATAGCCCTGTGGAATTCAATCGCATCAGATCTCGGAAGCTAAGCAGGGTCAGGCCTGGTTAGTCCTTGGATGGGAGACCGCCTGGGAACACCAGGTGCTGTAGGCTTGGGAGAAGGAACCTGCAACCTACTCCCAAAAATCAATCTGCCATTGAAAAACCTATGAACAACATAGAAGAACTGACAATAGTGTTTTACATGTTGTACATAGGGTCGCTATGAGTGGGACACCGACTTGATGGCACCTAACAGCAACAACAACAACAGTAAATTTATGTGAACAGCAGAGAAGTCAAGCCATTTTGGAGAAGTGGACTGGATTATAGAAAAGTCATTAAGTATGGTGAGTGGAAGAAACCAATGTCATTTAGATGCAATTAGTAAACATCAGCCTTATTTTAAAAAATCTAAATGCTGATACTTCCCAGAAAAAAAATAATATACAAATTTTTAATTGCTTTTAAATTGAACTACTGAAATTTATATATTAAAATATTTTAAGTACTTTGCAATCTGATACTTTAATTACATAAATAAATTAATATGAGTGACATTGGGTAAAAGAAAACTACCAAAATTTCCTTAAGCTGAACTTAATTATTGTTTACCATAGCAACCTTGGATTTCCAGAAAGGAAAATAACTGATATTCAAAAATAAGATGAAGAAATCTCTGAAAAAACAATAAAATTTTATTCATCACTGTATAGATTATTAAACATATGTGGCATAGAAGCTAAATGACTTTCAGAATGGTTGTTTGATTTCTTTCATGAATTTCACATAACTGTTGTCTTTGAACAGATCAACTAGCTAGGCCTCCTGACCCTTCCCCACAGCACCTCTAGTGGCTTGGCATTGGGAAGTCCTGAGCAGTTTCTGCAGAGTTCTGCAGAGAGAGCTAACCATCACAATATATCTGACTTTATGGAAGACCAAGAATAATCAACACTTCGAAGACAGGCACAATCATATAAGAATGGGTTGTCACCAGCTGCTTCAGGTATGCTTTACCATCAGCAAACTGGGCCCTGTTGTAGAGGATTTCTTTTCTATACAATGCACCCCCACTTATCCTTCCTCTCCACTGTCAGGGTACATAGTAAGACCAGGGCCTAGGAATTGGTAAAGGGAACAGACTTGAAAAATGTCTAAACACTTCCCAAATATAAGGGACCACTTAATCATCACAATTATTATTCCCATTTTCCAAGAGAAAATAGGGCTTAGCTAGACGGTCCATGTTCACACAGATAAGTGGGAGGGAGGGTGAGAATTTGAATCCATTGATTCTTTAGATATTTCTTAAGCACATACAATCGATTGGGCAGCATTATCAAAGGCTGCATATTTAAACCATACATATCAGAATTTTCTCATATAGATTCTCATATAGTACATGAGGAAGAGGAAATGATAAAACACTTATTTTTTAATTGCTATTGTTTTTGTTAGGTGCCATCGAGTTGAGTCTGACCCCTAGTGATGCTATGTACAACAAAACGATATACTCCTCAAAGTTGTGCCATGTCAAGCACTATATCAGTACTGCTCTGTTATCTATAGAGTGTTCAATAGCTTATTGTTTTAGCATTGCTTCAGGAGTGGTCTACCAGGTCCTTCTCCCATTTTTGTAGTGCTAGGGATTGAACATTGGGCCTCAGAAAGGGCAGAGCGGCATGGTACCAACTGAGCTAAATTTTTAAAAATCACTTATATTCAGAAGGTAAGTGGAACACCAACTGAATGTTTTTTAAAAAGAGGTTTTTTTCTCTGATACTTATAACAAAATATTTTACTTTGGCTTAGTCATCACTTATAGTCCCAGAATGTTGCAACTAAAATATTAACAAAACATGCATGTAGAATAAGAAAAGCTACTAACATCCTCAAGGCATTAGTATTTTAACAGAACCAAAAGCTCAGACTGTCTCATTCATATTGAGAAATTTTTCTTAAATAATTCTTCTAAAGTTGAATCGTTCTGTAGATGGTTTAGGGACAAAAATGAATGCAAATCTATTTGATTAATAAATTTAACTTGCTGTCAAATGTATAAAACTAATATACAACATCTTGCTCAAAACAATGCTAAATATTCAAAGGTATTTCAAAAACATCTAGAAAGATGAATAATAGCTTATTCACTTTATAATTACTTCTGAGGTTGCTATGAAGTCATTAAATATCTGAAATCTATTTAACATAATTGATATATGTGCATATGTAATAGTTCTGATTGTAATCGATTCTATAAATAATGCATGCCATTTACAGCACACATCATTTGGATTTGTTTTCAATACTTATTTTTAAATATATATGGTTTTTATTTCTGTATCTGATTTCTGACAGCCATAGATAAAATATTCACAGAAATTGTTTGGTATTTAATGACTACTTGATTCCTGTTTAAATATCAATCCTCAAAGCATTCAAACTAGAGACATCATCAATCATCAAATACTCATTAAAACAAGAAAGTTTAAAGTTAGTTTTAACATTACTTCACTTTTAAGAAATAGATGAATATATCTTCCAGAAATGCAACAGTCTACCTGTTTATTCTATAATCCTATGCATCTTAGATTTGCATTTCATTTTAATTTGGAGTTGTTCTTGGTTTCTACTTTTTTCTCATCCAATTTCCTTACTATTATATGCAAATTATCCATATAGTTTTGGAAATGCCCTTTAAGTGAACTTGAAGATCCCTCAATAGTTAACGGGTAAGGTAAAATCCTAAATAAAGGTTTTTCAAAGTCAATATCCTTAGAAGTAACTGTCAAATACTTGGGGACCTATTTCCCTTTCCTTTCTTCAACTTATCTAGAATTTTCATCAAAAGCAAATTGTTCATTAATAAATGTGTGAATAGTCTTGCTCTGCTGTGTCCACCTCCTTTCCCTGTGTGTTATGTTGCAAACCAAGAATTTTCTGGAAAATAATCCAAATGAGATTATAAGCATGTGAAAAAATTAATTTATTTATTGCCTCGACAAGTATGTACTAGCTGTCCCCTATGCCCTGACATTGGGCTACATGTGGCAAATGAGATATAGTTCCTCTACTCAAGGAGTATAACATACACCCACAAATTCTCATCCTGATAAATTTTCCAAAGGGCTGAAATAGTCCCCAGTCTGAGTAAAAGAAGGGGCCTTGTCCTAAACCATTCCAGCTTCTGTAATAGAATACCATATATTGAGTGGCTCATAACTAAATCAATGTATTTCTCACAGTACTGGAAGCTGGGAAGTCAAAAATGAAGACATGGTAAAGACTCTCACTCTTTCACAAAAGCGTATCTCTAGGTACTTACTAACATGGTGAGAGGGATAAGGAGTGAGGGGTCTCTCTCAGGTCTCTTTACTGAAATCACTTGCCTATTCATAAGGGTTCCTCCAACATGACTTCATCTCTGAAAAGCATCATCTCCTAACGCAATCACCTGGGTGGTCAGGAGATCAAGATGTGAGGGCGATAGTTATGAACATTCTGATAATTGTTGTTAGGTGCCGTCAAGTCGGTATCCGACTCATAGCGACCCTGCGTACAACAGGAGAAACACTATTGTCAGTGCTTCCCTGTTGTTCATAGGGTTTTTAATGGCGGATAATTTTGGGCATGGGTTGCCAGGTCTGTCTCCCAAGCCTACAGCACCTGGTGTTCCCAGGTGGTCTCCCATCCAAGTACTAACTACGCGCCCAACCTTGCTTAGCTTCAGAGATCTGACCAGATTGGACGCCACAGGGCTATGGCTGCAGGCATCCTGATAATAGCAGACCCCCATTCAAAATTAATTAATGAAGTCTAAGGATCACAATATCTAAAATCAGTCCTAAAACAGGATTGAAGTTGAAGTGAGAGGATACAGAAAAAGACTTCCAGGCAAAGAGCAAATCACATGCTAAGTACTCAAAGGTGAAAATGATTTTAGTCATCTCATAGAATGCTGAGTCATTTACAATAGCCAAATAATCTTAGATCATGCTGAGGGGTCAAAGATAGACTTTGGGAGTGAAACTTCTGATGGACCTTGTAGAAGGAAGCATCCTATAGGTTCTTCCTAAAGAAATGAGCATATATATACATATATATAAATATATAAATATATATATATATACACATGTATTTATGTGTGTGTAAATATGTATATGTACATACACACACACACACACACACACACACACACACACATATATAATTATTGTTGTTGTTGTTAGGTGCTGTTGAGTCAGTGTCCCACGACTCACAGTGACCCTATGTACAATAGGCAAAACACTATTGTTAGTGCGTCTCAGCTATTCATAGGGTTTTCAATGGCTGATTGTCTTTTGGAAGTGAGTTGCCAGGCCTTTCTCTGAAGCTTACAGAACCTGGTGTTCCAGGCCATCTCCCATCCAAGTACTAGCCAGATCCAACCCTGCTTAGCTTCCAAGATCTAATGTGATCTGATGCCACAGTAGTATGGCTGCAGGCATATATATTATGTTCTGGTGTTGTTAGGTGCCATCGAGTTGGTATCTGACTCATAGTGACCCAAAGTACAATAGGCAAAACACTTTGTCAGTGCTTCTCTGCTGTTCATAGGGTTTTCAATGGTGGGTTGTTTTATGGAGGTGGGTTGCCAGATGGGTCTCCCATCCAAGTACTAACTAAGCACCTGGTGTTCCCAGGCAGTCTCCCATCCAAGTACTAACAAGGCCTGACCCTGCTTAGCTTCCAAGATCTGATGGGATCAGAGGCCACAGGGCTACAGCTGCAGGTATATATATAATAGATTGTATATAATTATACGTGTTGTTGTTGTTGTTGTTGTTAGGTGCCGTGGAGTCGGGATCCGACTTATAGCGACCCTGCATACAACAGGGGAAATACTATTATCAGTGCTTCTCTGCTGTTCATAGGGTTTTCAATGGCAGATTGATTTTTGGGAGTGGGTTGCCAGGTCCATTGCCCAAGCCTACAGCACTTGGTGTTCCCAGGCTGTCTCCCATCCAAATACTAACCAAACCCAACCCTGCTTAGATCTGATGATATCAGATGTGATCAGATGCTACAGGACTAAGGCTGCAGGCTGTGTTGCTGTTAGGTGCCCACAAATCGGGTACGACTCATAGTAACCTTGTGTACAAAAGGACAAAACATTCCCAGACACTATGCCATACCCAACATAGTGCTTCTCTGCTATCCATAGGATTTTCAATGGCAAATTGTTTTGACAGTGAATTCTTAGGTCCTTCTCCCTAGGCTTCAGTACCTCATATTTCCAGGTGGTCTCCCATCCAAGGACTAACCCAACCCATCCTGCTTAGCTTCTGAGATCAGGGGCAATCAGATGCCAGCAGGCCATGGCTGCAGACATAATCATATATAAAGACACTAAGGTGATGCTTGCTTCAAAGAAAACATTTAATAGATGTTAGTTATAATTGTTCATACTAGTTTTGCTTTGCTATGATTATTATTATAACTTTGATCATGGACCCATTAAACTACACTAAGTAGAAAGAGGAATGCCTTACAAAAATTGGTAAATTACAAATTGCAAATGTGAATAATGACAGACATTATGAAATTGCTTACCAATATTAATTTATGGACATGAATATAAAGATGAAATGTGGTCTCACTAATTAGGGACAGGTGACCTTTTTGAAACCAGCTTCCTGTTACCAGAGCAACACTTTAGCATCATTATGGTTGAGGAGTTTATTTTTACAATGTGTTTTAAAAAATAACCTACAGTTACTTCATAAGTGCAACTGAGTTCAAAAGGGTGACTGAATTTGATATTGCAACCACCAGGTGTTTAATTCAGTCACACCTCATTATGAAATATTTCCCCATCACAGGAATCTGGCTTTACTGCAAGTTCAATCATGTTTCCCAATAGGTATTTTTGTTGAGTATCTCTTTCTCACTGCTCTTATATCAGAAGTAGGTAGCATTATGGGGCAAAAACTCATTTTTCCTTAAGTGTTAATGTGTTTTGTTTGTCTGCTAAGTATCCTTTATGTGATAGATAGTTCTTTCTCAATGTTATGCATATGTGAACTTTTCAAGAAACTAGATTTTGTGTTGTATTGAAAAACCAAAATACATTCACAAGCCTTTAAAAATAATGAAACTTGTAATCTGTCTCAAGTTGATGGGAAACAAACAAAGCATTCATATTTCACTAACAAAACCAGAGAGAGAATATTTCTGGACTGGATAAAGTAAATGTAAACCTCCTTGTCATAATTCAGAGAATATGCTCAGTGTTGAAACCAAGCATACCTGTACATTGCTGGCAAACAGCAACTGATTCTTGTATATAACTAGATACATAAACCCATGTATATCCAGAGGAAAATATAAAATACTTCAAGGAGAAAACAATAAATATTCAAGTATGATATTCAGTTCTCTCTACCAGTTGTTGTTGTTAGGTGCCGTCAAGTTGGTATCCGACTCATAGCGACCCTCATAGGGTTTTCAATGGCTGACTGTTTCTCGGGATTGCCTTGGGAGTGGATTGCCAGGTCCTTCTCCCATTTTTGCGGTGCTGGGAATTGAACTCAGGACCTCAGAGACTGCAGCGCAGTGCTCTACCAACTGAGCTAAATCCCAGCTCCCTCTCTACCAGTAGTGGTGGCTAATTTGATAAACTACTTTCCTAGATATTTTATCAATAATAAAAAACCAATAATATTTTCTTAAAATGCATAACATATTTATGTTACTACATACTATACATCAAGCTAAGAGATGTATATAGCCTTAATATAGATAAGAACTGTGTGAGCTATGTAATATTCTTATTCTTGTTTTTCACAAGATGGCATTCAGATTACTCAAGATTATACAACTGGGAAAGGAATGGTGGTAAAAGAGTTATTTTCTAGATTTTAGTTCTTAATTTCCTACTCACTCTCCCTTTGTTTAGTATAGGAAACTAATTCTTTAGCTATTATAAATTACTATTTCAGCACAGATTCAAAACAGACTTCATGTCTTTTTTTTTACTAAAATCATGGCTCCCACCTCTACAGAAATACTGGAGAAAAGATGTATTTTCTTTACTGATGCTGGGCCTTAGAGGAACATTTCAGATCCAGACCATAACATATACCATGTCTTATACTAGTTTCTTTCACATAAAGCATTTCATATAAAGTATTAATATTCTTCTGCAGTAGAGAAGATGTAATTTTAAGAAATTTGTCTGAGGCCTTATTGTCACATAAGTAACAGTAAAGGGGCTTAAAATCAAGTCTTCTAACTCAAAATTCAGAATTTGTATTGTGTAACAAGCCTTAAGGGGCTGACACTTTCTTTACAGTAGATTTGGGGTGTCAAAATAATCTCTCTAGAACTCCACTCAAATTTCTTATGCAACAAATCCTCAATGAAAATTTTCTGTTTTCCTCCAACAGTGGAGTTTCTAAAGAGGCAAGGTCACTTGTATTAAGTGTCTAATCCTGCTTAACAATATTACACGCTCTTTGCTATCTAAATTTCTCTGATCAAGAGACTAGATATGGCCTACTTGAGTCCCTAGCAGGCTGTAAACAGGATGTTGGCTAAGGATTGATTTTCATCTGGAGCTTCACTAAGGGAAAATCAGCTTCTAAGTTCATTTAGTTGGTCCCTCAGTCCCATGAAGGTTGCCAAATTGAAAAATCTGGTTTTAATGGCTTTTAAGTGGAGGCCACCCTCAGCTTCATATAACATGGTCCTTTCTAAATGGGAGCTCAAGATATGAGAGAGTTTCTTCTTCAAGATTTATATCAGAATATTATGCAACATATTCAAGTTCAGAATCACATATGTCCTATCACACCTGCCATATTCTATTAGATAGAAATAAATCACATGTCCTCACTCAATCTCAAGCAACAGAGATCACGAAAGAGAATAAACTATATTTGTAAATCACAACACTGATTAATGAGTTTTAAATACAATTTCCTCATGGATAAAATAGAGATATCAGTTGTATTAATTGCTGGAGTTTCTGTAACAAAATATTATGAATCAAGTAGTTTAAACAATAGAAATTTATTGTCTCAACAAATAATCCAATATATAAGTGGGCAAAGGAATTGAATAGACAGCTCTCAAATGAAGAAGTTCATGAGGCTGAGAAACATATGAGAAAATGCTCAATGTCCCTAGCTATTAGGGAAATGCAAATCAAAACAATTCTGAGATTCTACCCAACTCCAATAAGAATGGCCAAGATCCAAAAAACAAATAATAACAAATGCTGGTGAAGTTGGGGAGAAAAAGGAACCTTCTTCCACTGTTGGTGGGACTGTAAATTGGTCCAGCCACTTTGGAAATCAATTTGGGGATACCTCAGAAAATTAAAAATAGAACTGCCACATGATCTAGCTATGCCAATACTGGGAATATACCAAAAAGGGAGACAATCATCATGCCATAGAGAGAACTGTGTCTTCATATTCAGTCTAGCACTCTTCGCAATAGCAAGGAAATGGAACCAAACAAGGTGCCCATGAACAGAAGAATGGATAAAATGAATTATGGTACATATACACAATGGAATACTATTCAGCAAAAAAAATAAAACGTTGTCATTTGCAACGAAATAGGTAGAACTGGAGAACATTATCTTAAAGGATTGAACACAAGCTCAAAAAGAGAAAACCATGTGTTCTCATTTGCATGTGGGAGCTGACTCTTACATAAAGAAAGAAAAAATCCTATACATAAATTGACATATAAAAATACACAATTAAACTTATCAAAAAAGGGACAATATTAAAAGTAGAAAGAAGGAGGGAGGGAACTAGCAAAGGGTAGCAACATTTGCAGGAGGTGGGATGGGGAGGAGAATCAATGTAGATGGATAAAAGAGGACAGGACAGTATCAATGTAAATGATGCAACTTCATGAGTACATGGGAAAAATAGGAGATTATAACACAAATATGCATACAAGTTTTACTATATATTAGTCAAAAGTTTCCATATACCTTGTAAGTTGATAAAATTGTAACCAAAAGTGATGTTATAGTTGCACAATGGAAAAAGCCAATGCTGTATTACTCTGTACCCCGCCAACACTTACCAATAAAAGGAAAAATAAATAAATAAGACAAAAAGAAATTTGTTGTCTTACATTTCTAGAAGCTACAAGGCAAAAATCAAGCTGTTGGCAGGTTTGGTTTTTTATGATGGCTGAGGAAGACTCTATTCAGTGCTTTGTCTAACCTCTCATGGTTTTCTGATAGCTTTTAGCATCCTGAGAAGAATTATCTACCAATGCCACCTTCTTTATGGAGTCTTCCCCCAGTATATATGGTTGTGTCCAAATGTCCCCTTGATATCATGACATCAGCTGTATTGTATTACAGACCACCTAAAGCACTCATTCTCTCACTTTTCTGTCAATTTGCCATATTGTAGGGGCTTGTGTGTTACTATGAGGCTGAAAGCTATGTCAATGATATATCAGATGACAGCAGGGACACCAAGGAGGACTGATTTCAACTGAGTTTCCAGACTAAGACAGACTAGGGAGAAGGACATGGCTAACCCACTCCACAAAAATGAGCCATATAAAATGTTATGAATAGAAGAGAAACACTGTTGGATACAGTGCCAGAAAATGAACAACTCAGGTTTAAAGTGACTCAAAAGACAATTGGCGAAGAGTTTTCTCCTCAAAATGGAGTCAAGTTAAATGACAGGGATGCAGGAAAGCCCCAGGGACCTATATTTTCTGATGTGGCATGACTCAAAATGAGGAGGAACAACTGTAAACATCCATTAATATTTGAAACATGGAATGTACATAGTACAAATCTAGGAAAATTAGAAATCATCAAAAGGGAAAGGGAATGCATAAACATCAACATACTAGGCATCAGTGTGCTAAAATGGACTGGGATGGGCCATTTTGAATCAGATAATCATGTGATCAACTATGCTGGGAATGACAAATTAAAGAGAAATAGAATTGAATTCATCATCAAAAAAGACATCATAAGATCTGTCCTTATGTACAATGCTATCAGTAATAGAATAACAACCATATCCCTATAAGAAAGGCCAGTTAATATGACTATTATTCAAATTTACACACCCATCACTAATGTTACCAATAAAGATAGAGAAGACTTTTACTAGGTCTTGCAATCTGAAGTGGATCAAACATCAATCAGGATGTAGAGATAATCACTGGTGACTAGAACGCAAAAGTTGAAAACAATAAGGTTCAGTAGTCAGAAAGTAAGGCCTTTGTGACAGAAATGATGCTGGAGATCACATGAAAGAATTTTGTCAGGCCAATGACCTTTTCATTGCAAATACATTTTTCATCAATATAAACTGTGACTATACACATTGCCATATTGTGGGGGCTTGTGTGTTACTATGAGGCTGAAAGCTATGTCAATGATATATCAGATGACAGCAGGGACACCAAGGAGGACTGATTTCAACTGAGTTTCCAGACTAAGACAGACTAGGGAGCAGCAGATGGAATATGCAGGAACCAAACTGACTACATTTTGTGTACGAGTCAATGGAAAAGTTCAATATCAAATGTCAGAAGAAGACCAGGTGCTGATTGTGGATCAGATCATCAACTGCTCCTATGCAAGTTCAACCTGAAACTGAAAAAAATGAGAAAACATGTATGGGAGCCAACATATAAACTTGAGTATATCCCATCTGAGTTCAAAGACCATCTCAAGAACAGATTTGATGCATTAGACACTAATGATTGAAGTCCACAGAAGTTATAGAATGACAGTAAAGACATCATTCATGAGAAAAGCAAAAGGTTATCTGAAAAGATAGGAAAAAAAAGAAAAGATCAAATTACATATCAAAAGTAACTCCAAAACTGGACCTTGAAGGTTTAGCAGATACAGTAAAAGGAAGACATGTCAAAGTTAAGGAAATAAACAGAAGATTTCAAAAGGCAGCTTGAGAAGACAAAATAAAATATAATGACATGTGCAAAGAATTGGAGATAGTAAACCAAAGGTGAAGATTATACTTTATTTTTCTAAAGCTGGAGGAATTGAAGAAAAAATTCAAGCTTCAGGTGGCAATCATGAAGGATTCTACAGGGAAAATTTTAAATGACACAGAAAACATCAAAAGAAGATGGGAGAAATACACAGAGTCACTATACCAAAAATAATTTGTGGATGACTAACCACTTCAAGAGGTTACATATGATCAGGAACCAATGCTACTGAAAGAAGAAGTGGAAGTTGCTTTAAAGGAATTGGGAAAAACACAAGGCTCCACGGTGGAATGCCAATTGAGATGTCTCAAAACACAAATGAAGCACTGGAGGTGCTCACATGTTTGTGCCAAGAGATTTGGAAAACTGCTACCTGGCCAGCTGATTGAAGAGCTCCAAATTCGTGCCTATTCCCAAAATAAGGGACCCAATGAAATGCAGAAATTGATGAATAATATCATTAATACCTCACATCAGTAAAATTTTCTAAAAATCCTTGAAAAGCAGGAGTATATTGACAGAGATTAAGAATAGGATATAAAACCAAGGACATCATTGCTGATGGCAGATGGATATTGGATATTAGCTGAAAACAAAGAATACCGAAAATATGTTAATCTGTGCTTTATTGACTATCCAAAGGCATTTGATTATGTGAATCACAATAAATTACAGATAACATTGTGAAGAATGAGAATACCAGAACACTCAGCTACATTCATGTGGAATCTGTGCATGGACCAGGAGGCAGTTGTTTTAACACAGCAAGGAAATATTCCCTGGTTTAAAGCCAAGAAAGGTGTTTATCAGGGCTGTATCCTTTCACTGTACCTCTTCAATCTTATGCTGAGCAAATATTCTGAGAAGCTGAATTTTATGAAGAAAAAATGTGAAATCAGGACTTGAGGAGGACACATTAACAGCATCCTTTGTGCAGATGACACAATTTTGCTTGCTGAAAGTTAAGACAATTTGAAACATTGCTTTATGAATACCAAAGAACACACCCTTCATTATAGATTGTACCTCAACATCAACAAAACAAAAATCCTTACAAGTGGGCCAGAATGCAACTTCATTATAAATGGAGGAAAGGCTGAAGTTTTCCAAAATTTTGCTTTACTTGGTTCTATGATCAACATCCACAAAATCAGCAGTCAAGAAATCAAAAGATGCTTGCATTTTAAAAGATGCTGCTAAAATTGTTTTTAAAGTTTTGAAAACTAAAGATATCACATTGAAGAATAAGGTGCACCTGACTTATGCCATGATGTTTTCAGTTGCATCCTTTGGTTGCAAATGCTAGACACTGAATAAGGGAGACAGGAGAAGAATTAATGCTTTTGAACTATGGTGCTGGAGAATTGATTATAGCATAGACTGCCAAAAGAACCCTCAGATCCATCCTAGACAAAGTGCAACCAAAATGCTCCATGCAAGCAAAGATGGCTAAACAGGATCTTACATATTTTGGTCATGTTGTCAGGAGAGATCTATCCCTGGAGAAGGACATCTATTTGGGAGAGTGGCAGGTCAAAAAAAAAAGGAAGACCCTCAAATAAATGGATTGATTGACCCAGCAGCTGCAACAATGGACTTAAAAAAATATATCATGTGCATTGCAGATTATTGGGGAGTGTATCTTTCTGTTGGATATTGGATCTCTATGAGTTGTACCAGTCTCAAGGGCACATAACAACAAACAACAACAAAAGAACTAATATTAACTTTATTCCATTGTAAAAGCACTATTTCCAAATAAGTCATTGAGGTACTCTGAATTAGGACTTCAACATATGAACTTAGATTTGAGGGTGCATTTCAGGCCCTAATACTAATGAAATCCATTAATTAGGCTAGTTGAGAGGATTCATTTAATAACCACTCTGCAAATTTGAAATTATGATATGATTATTTTTAATTTGGGCTTCACTGTTTTAAGACTCATTTTCTCAAGATTACAAAAACAATGTCACATTTATTTGTTATTACTGTTCTACCAAATTTAGCTCACATTCCATTAACATAAAGAAATCGACCTTGAGTAGTATAACTTTGGTACCACATTTTCCTCTTAATAACTTACCATGTTTTTAAAATCACTAATGCATAATCGAACAAAGGGGACAGGAGAAGAATTGATGCTTTTCAATTACGATGCTGGAGATGCTTATAGAATATGCCATAGACTGCCAAAAGAACCAACAGTTCTATCCTAGAAGGGCAACTAGAGTGCTACTTAGAAGCAAGCATGGCTAGACTGCATCTTACATATTTTGGACATGTGGTCATGAGGGACCAATCCCTAGAAAAGGATATCATGTTTGGGAGAGTAGCAGGTAAACGAAAAAAAAAAAAGGAAAACCCTCAAATAAATGGATTAATACAGTGTCTCACCAAGTACCTTAAATATGAATAAGATCATGTACCAGACACAGAACTAGGGAGTGTTTCATTCTGCTGTACATAGGGTTGTTATGAGTTGGACCCTACTGAACAGCACCTAATAACAACAATAATGCATAATTGGTGAATGAAAATCCATTTAATTATTCATTTCAATCTCATTAAAGTATATTGATTCAATGTCCCATATGTGTTGGACAAGGACAATCACTCAGTCCTACATTCACTTAAGTGACTTACATTCAAAAGTAACGAACCAAAGACTATAAGAAAAGATTTGACTAGCCTAAGGTCAAATAATGAGTATAGTAGGGCATCCTTCAAGTGCTTGACCTGTTTATAATGGGAAGTGAAGAAGAACAGGGGATTATACTCCTCAATAAATTAAAAAAAAACAATCTGCCTACTCCAATAAGGCTTACAGATAAGGCTTCCCATACCCATATCCTAACCCTCTTCAGGTATGACATCCAACCTAGAGGCAAAAGTTTTTACTTTTTGAAAATATGTACTGTTTCCAAAAGTTGGAGGAATTCCCCAAAGCCAACTTAGTCTTAAGGAGCAAAAGTTCATCAGAATCCTGAAATGAGATGTCATAACAACATACCATAGACTAGGTAATTTAAAATGTAGAAATTTAATGATGGGTATGGTGGTGCATATCTGTAATCCTAGCACTGGGAAGTTAAGGCTGAAGAATCACATGTTCAAGGTCAGCTCTGGCTACATAACAAGACTGTCTAAAATAAGTAAATAAATTTAAAAATTAAAAAAGAAGTAAATAATGCAGAAATTCCTTTTCTCACAGTTCTGATGATTGAAAGTCCAAAATGAAAGAGCCAACATAATCAGGTCCTGAGTAATGAGGCCTCTCATCCTGGATTGTGGGTGGCCATCTCCTTTCCCTTTGCTCACATGGCCTTTTCTCAGAGCATGTACACAGAGAAGAAAAAAAAGAAAAAGCAACTTCTTTACTGTCTCTTCTTATATGGGAACTAGCCCATCCTTGTGATCTCATCTAAATTATCTCCCATAGGTCTGATCTCCCAGCAGCTTCACTTTTGAGGTTAGGACTTCAGTGTATGAATTTCATGCATATACAAGCATTCCATTTCTAACAGTGTTGGGCAGCATGGGCTTTCACAGAAATTAAACTTCCTTGGATGCTTTTGTACAACCCTTTTTGTCCTCTTCATCCTCCACTGTTGGCTGTCTCTTGTCCTTTAGGAATGGTCCTCTTGTGAAGGAACTTCAAGTAGAAAACCACTGGGGTTAAGAGAGAGGGGCCAGAGGACTCAGGTCTGAACATTTCCTAAAGTGTTCATTTCACCTATGGAAACTTCTCTATCATTGCTCGTAAGCTTGGTAACAAAGCTACCATGGCATTCTTAGGCACTGCAATTATTCAGTAACACGTCAACATCAATCCCTTTGTTGTGGAAAGAGTGGGAGATTTAACAATGCTATGAGGAGAGTTAGGTGTCCTCGAGTTGTGTCCCACTCATAGCAACCCTCATAGGGTTTTGCAGCCAAAGCCCTGTGGAATCCAATACCATCAGATCTCGGAAGCTAAGCAGGGTCGGGCCTGGTTAGTACTCAGATGGGAGACCACCTGGGAACACCAGGTACTATAGGCTTGGAAGACAGACCAAGCAACCCACTCCCAAAAATCAATCCACCATTGAAAACCCTATGAATAGCAGAGAAGCACTGACAATAGCATTTCACCTATTGTTTGTAGGGTCACTATGAGTTGGATACTGCACCTAACAACAACAACAACAAGAAGAGACTCCAAAAATGGAATTTATTTATTAAAAAACTCTTTTTTTACATATTCAATCTTGAGTTACCTTCAAATACTCTCTGTTTGATGCAGTACAGGTACTGAGACATTTTTTCCACTGCTCACAACAGGTTTTTGAGCTCATCAATTCTGATATTTTTTAGTGCATCTTCCATTTTTTGTTTTGCCTCCTCCATATGAGCCAAATGGATCTCATCTGTGGCCTTTTTTTATTGGGGTAAGATCAGGTGAGTAGGCAGGATTCAGCACAAGTCATGCTGGTTTTAGTCAAAAACTGCTAAACACTCAGCAAAGCGTGTGCAGGTGTGTTGTCACAGTGGAAGAACCAATCACCTGTTTGTCACAGCTCGGGATGGTTTGTTGGCAAATCATGACACAACCTTCTCAAAACTTCCAGATAATAATGCTGTGGTTGACCATTTGACCCAGAGGACCAGATTCTGAGTGACAATCCCTCTCACATCAAAGAAACAGATAATCATTATTTTCATGTTTGTTTCCATTTGTTTCTTTTTGTTTTGGGAGGGATCCCCTCTGCTACTTTTACTACAACTTGAAGTTCTCACCTTTCACTTTGAATAGAAAAGCACCCCTGACCTTCTCAACTCCTACAAGTCGAAGAAAGGAGGGTTAGTTCCCACCTTGGGAACCTGGTGCTTCTACATGTGACCTTCCTCTGACGTAAAAGAGGAGAAAATGGCGGCAGATGATTTTACTGCTGTTAGGTCTTCTCAGCAAGCCTAACTGTGAAGGAGCACCACAGGTGGTTGTTTTCCGTGCAGAGTCTTGGAATACAGGACACATGTTGGCCATTGTCTTCAAAACATGCACATGGCAATTAACATTGTTCTGCTATACAAATTTGGGGCTAACATGGGCAAATAATTCTCAAATATTGTTGTTGTAAAGTGCCATCAAATTGAATTCAACTCATAGTGACCCTATGTTCAAGAGAATGAAACACTGTCTGACACTGTGCCCTGCCCGGCACTATGTCAGTGCTTCTCTGCTATTCATAGGGTTTTCAGTGGCTGATTGTTTGGGCCATTGTTTTGGCAGTGGACTAGCAAGTCCTTCTATTTTATTGTGGTGCTGGGGATCAAACCCAGGGCCTCAGATCATACAGAATAATCACCCTATCAACTGAGCCAAATCCCAGCCTCTTTAAATGTTAGCAGGTATTACAATCACATACAGGGGTTCTCAAACCACAAAGCTCTGTGCAACACTCCCGAGCTCTGACTCAATAAGTTTGAGTTTGAGTTAGGGTCTTAGGTTGTAGCTTTTAAATAAGTTGTCAGGTGAAGATGATGCTGCTAGTCCTGGTACAACTTTTGGATAACTGTTTGTATAGGCTAACCCCAGTGTGCATTGCACATTCTCCTGTAAGAGACTGACTATTCTGTCTTGGTGATTATTAATATGCAAAAAGTTAATATATCATAAATTATATTTTATACTCAAGAACTATAATAAATATACTTTATACTTATTTCCTCCCCCATGTGTCTATTAGCTTGTCTTGTTGTAGGGGCTTGTGTGTTGCTGTGATGCTGAAAGCTATGCCAGCAATATTTCAGATACCAGCAGGGCCATAAATGGTGAACAGGTTTCAACTGAGCATCTAGATCAAGACAAACTAAGGAGAAGGACCTGATACCTCACTCCCAAAACAATTAGCTATTGAAAACCCTATGAATAGCAGAGAAGAACTGTCAAATATAGTGTCAGAGAATGGTTCCCCTAGCTGGATGGGATTCAAAAGATGGTTGGGGAAAGTTGCCTCCTCAAAGTAGAGTCGACTTTATTGATGGGAATGGAGTAAAACCCCTGGCACTTCCATTTGCTAATGTGGCATGACTCAAAATGAGAAGAAACACAGTGGCTGCAACAGTGGGTTCAAATATAAAAAGATCAGATGCATGGCACAGTGTTGGACAGTGTTTCGTTCTGTTTGTTGTTCATAGGGTCACTATAAGCTGGACCTGACTTGACAGCACCTAACAACTTATTTCTTACTCCTTTACAAAGTAAGTGTTGAAATAGATGTAGATTTATTGACATGTACAGTACAGAATTTAAGGATAATAACACAAAGTCTGGTCTGGATTTCATGCTCACTTGTTGTGACAATCATGGATCTTTTATGCTACAACATTTTCCATCACCAAAGGGAAAATGTAAGAATCTAAATGTTAATAAACACACTGACTTGTTTTATGTGAGATCAACTTTGCTTGATCATTTCTGCACTGATAGTAATTAGATACTTGTTTTTAAAAAAACTGATTTATCAATGAGACTATTAGACATCTATTATATATATGCATACATATAATTAAAATTCATTACAAAGTATGGGAGATTTTTTTCTCTATATCTGTATTCAATATTTTGTTTTAAATCTCATTTTTGTTTTCTTGTATTGATAATGATGAAGTATTTTTCTTTTTTAAATATTACAGGTAAATCTTGAACTTAAGGGAAATGTTATCAGAACTTAAGCTACAGAAATAGTAGAAACAAGGCTCTGTTATCATTGAGTGTGTTAATTATTTATTCACACCTGGTTCACCACTGATTAACAAAACCTATTAAGGCCTTCCCTAGAAGACCTTGCTGTTGACATGTATTTGCAGCTGTTGTTGATTTTTTTCCAAATTAGCACATTATGTGTTTGGAAAACAGACAAAAAACAGCTGCAGTGTCTGAATGCATTTATTATGTACTCTTCTCAAAATGCTATTTAGGTTTACTAGTAAATGATGAAGTCAAAGTGAAATGCACTGTTAACTCTGCACTTCTGGTACTTATGAGTGTAGCGGAAACAGAATGCTAAGGGAGTCACATTAAAACTTCAGCCTTCACTTAGGAAATGGATTTGGCAAATTTCAGAAGCTGACTACTCTATGATGCTCATAAAAAAAAGTGTGCTATTCGACAGCCATCTCTCTTTCATGTTAGTGAGGTATCATAAAAAAAGTGAAAGTAATTAAGAATGCAGATGACTTTAGATCAGTTTAAATGTTTATTAAAATAGCATTACCTTGATTTTCATATTATGCTATCCAGAGTGTTTTATCCATTTTATAGTCCCTCTTAAAGCCATCTAACTCCAGGTTATAGTAGTAAAATATTATTTTAAAGGTTGTGTTAATAGCAGAAAAATATTTTCTGCTTAAGATATTTATTGTTTGACACTTTACTGCCACAACAAACCCTCATGGAGTGAAATGGCATTTCATAAGGTTTGCTCATCTCTTTGTTCATTCATTCTGGTTCCAAGTTCTAGAACTCAGTAAGCCACAAGAAAGTTATTGGAAAGACATGTGATTCTCCTTCATCTCCAAATATGGTGCAGAACAGTACATAGAACAATGAGAAAAGTAGCCTGATTATAGTTCCAATTGCATTTCCTCCCTCTCCTTTACCCTAGATTCCAAAATCATGGAAAACTGATTACTTATGCTGATGTTTTCTCTATTACAAGTCCACAATTACCCAGTAAAAATGCTATTGCATGGAGGACAGACTGTCTAACAGGTGGAAAATTTTCTGTTATCATTGCAATCTTGGAAATACAATTTCCTTTCAGTCCCTAATTTCATGAATTAATAAATAGCTTTAGAAAAATTTAGGACAGAAAATATTCACATTCATCTTTATCAGAGACAGGTGTTGTCTAATTAGCATTCTCTGTTTATTTCATGGTTCTTGTCACAGATATGCTTACTAGATCAGACATACGCATCTGTCCATGTTATTAATTATACTGAAAAATACCAAACAGTTTCAAAATACCAGTCATGTATTATAGGCTACTGCACTTTGTTCATGCTGTCTCTCAAATGTGAAACAAACTTAGCGTGGTTCTTTGCCTACAATGATATTTGCCTGAATCAGCCAAGTTATTGAATGAAATGATAATGTTGTTGTTGTTAGGTGCCCTCACGTCGGTGTCCAACTCATAGCAACCCTACGTACAACAGGAGACACACTATTGTCAGTGCTTCCCTGCTATTCATAGGGATTTCAATGGCAGATTGATTTTTGGGAGTGGATTGCTGGGTCCTTCTCCCAAGTCTACAGTATCTGATGTTACTAGGAAGTCTCCCATCCAAGTAAATAACCAGGCCCGACCCTGCTTAGCTCCAGAGATCTGAGGGGATTGGATGCCACAGTGCTATGGCTGCAGTTGAAATCATAATAAACAGACATTATCTATGTTAAACAGGAAAGAAATGTATTAGTAGTCATAAGGGTTACTAGAAAACTAGACTTAAAAAAACAAGAAAAATCAAAACATTTCCAAAGGCTCAAGCAGGAAGGAGTATATCACCACACACACTACCAAAATGGCATTTGCTTCATCTTTGTCTAATTTACTCCATACGGAAAATTCTAGGGAGGAACATTTGACAGACAAAATTATTCATCAGAATCCTTCATGCCAGTTGGCATGGAGATAATCTGCACTTTGGGATGTAAGATGATTCCTTTGCCAGAAAATAAACAATTGAGAGTTCTTTAAAAATCAAGCAGGATTTTACATTTGTAAGTGCAAGAATGACAAACATATTCAGCATTTTTCAAGGTTTAACTCAAGCCTCAAATCCCAAATAAAGTTTCCAAACCATTTCAACATTAGTAATTCTTTCTCTGAAAAATAATATCTGGGTTATGTAAAGTCTGTATCTTTTTGTTTTATCATACACATATATGTATATATACATACAAACATACAGTAAACTTTATAACTTGTTCAAAGTTTGTAGGTTTTCCTTTTAAAAATATGTTGGTTCATTGAAGACAGAGCATATGTTTTAAGTTTTCATCACAACACACAATATACTTCAAGAAGAGACAGAAAAGTGCTACAAAACTAGAATGATATTGGGCCCAAATAATTTTACCAAATATGCCACCAATGAGACTATATAAGTAAGATTCTCTAAAATGATACTGTTTATAAATAAAGTACGGGCTGGGATTTGGCTCAGTTGGTAGAGCGCTGTGCTGCAGTCTCTGAGGTCCCAAGTTCAATTCCCAGCACTGCAAAAATGGGAGAAGGACCTGACAATCCACTCCCAAGGCAATCCCGAAACAGTCAGCCATTGAAAACCCTATGAGGGTCGCTATGAGTCAGATACCAACTCGACAGTGCCTAACAACAACAACAAAATAAAGTACATAGTTAAGGCAAACTTCATGAGATAGTTCTTTATGATTTTATTGTTTGTAAATGTCTTATACTAGGAGACACTAAATGTAAAATGAAATAATATCTATTCTATTCTCATAGTCTAATAAAGTCTTGGATACTGTCATACTGCATTTTCTACTGGTTAAAAAAAATAATACTACAGACTAATGGTCTGCAGCCTCAGCCCTACTGTAGCATCTGATCCTGTCAGATCTGGGAAGTTAAGCAGGGTTGGGCCTGGTTAGTACTTGGATGAGAGATCTCCTGGGAACACCAGGTGCTGTAGGCTTGGTAGAGGGACCCGACAACCCACTCCCAAAAATCAATCCACCATTGAAAACTCTATGAACAGCAAAGAAGCACTGACAATAGTTTTTCAACTGTTGTATGCAGGGTCGCTATGAATCGGATACCGACTCGACGGCACCTAACAACAACAACACAGACTAATACAAAGACATTGATTTCCCACACTTCTGGAGGCTGAAAAACCCAAGGTCAGGTTGCTAATATATGGTAAGGCCTTTCTTGATGCATCCTAAGGAGATAGGAGGCATCACATGGCAAGAGAGCAGGTGTGGGAATAAGACTAGGGGAGCAAGAGAGAGCCAGGAAGATTAACTTGTTTTTATAACAACTGACTCTCACAATAACTAGCTCACTCTCATGCAACAACCTTAACCCATGATGAAGGCATAGCCTTCATGACTTAACACTTCTTTAAGTCTCCATCTCGCAGCATCATTTCAATGGCAATTACATTTCAGCATGAGTTTTAAAGGGGGCATTCAGATCATAGCAGATCTTACTTTAGGTAGCTTCTTAAATGGCTCCCAATGAACTTTGTCTCCTGATATTTATGCTTGGCTTAATTCTAATGAATAGAATATGATAATAGATATTAGATGTCAGTTGTGAAATTATATTAAGACTAACAGTGACTTCTAAATTGTTGTCTCTATCTTTTCTCTTTCTGTCTCTCATTGCCTCTCTTACTCCTCTCTCATTCACTCCCCACTACTCCCTTCTATCTCTCTTGATCCCTCTTCTGATGTACTGTTCTGACAGAGCAAGGTGCCATGTTTTGAGCTACCCTATGGAAAGAACTAAGAGCACTAAGGGTGGTCCACCACTAATAGCTTCCAAAAAACTGAGACTTTCTGTCCTCCACTTTCAGAGACAGAGAATCTTTCCATGTAAGTGAATTTGGAAGTGAATTCTTTCCTAGTTGAGCCTCAAGATAACTACTGTCCAGCTGTGAACTTGATTGCAGCCTGTGAGTGACCCTGAGATAAAACAAAACAAAACAAAAATAACAGAGGGGAGAGAAAGAGAGAGAGAGAGAGGAAAACAGAAAAAGAAAAAACTCAGCTAAGCTTTGGCTAGATTAAGGATCTAAAAATCTAAAGTACTTGTGAGATAATTACTGCTGGTAGAATTGATTAGATGACATGATAACTGATATTGATAAAATCATGACTCTGACTTCTTCCATACTTCAGGATTTCTTGTATTTTGAAACAGCAAGTAAACACTTTTGACAGCCTCAAACTCCCAAAACAAAACAATGACAACAACAGCAATAACAATAATAAAATCTACCTCTGAGGGATTGATGGATTTATGGGCAAGTGGGACAAAAGAAAGAGCACATAATTGTTTCTTTATCCCCATAAACTAGACTGTAGAGTGAGATATTTACTCAATATTGATCAAATACTAATGAAAGAGATAATTTGTGTTCTGTATAATAAAACTCCCCCATGTGTCCATCAGCTTGCCATGCTGTGGGGCTTGCATGGTAAACCCCCAGGACCTCCTTTTGCTGATGTGGCACCACACAAAATGAAAAGAAACATATTTGAGCAATATTGTGTTCAAACATAAAAATATGTGTATGGCAAAATGTTGGGTTGTGCTTCATTCTGTTCTACATAGAGTTGTTATGAGTAGGATGCAAGTCGATGGCACCTACCAACAACAAATAATAAGACTAGATTTTGTTTTTCCCTGTAGCTAATTTTATTGCAGTGGACCTAAAGACATGTTCTACATATAGGTATATTTGACTTAAGAAAGTATATTACTTTTATAAAGTAGTGAGAATAAAAATTAGTGAAGCAGGCAGGACTGAGAAGCATTGCACTGGCTTTTGATGAGCTTTAACAGCAAATCTATGGCATGTATGTCAATGGTATATGTCCATTCAGAAATGTGGCACATCTCCCAAGATGCTGAATCAAGAAATTCATGCCACAGATCAGTCTGTGGGACAGAGGAGAGAAATGGGTCTACCTAGGTCTCTCCTTTGGCTTATTTCTATTAGTCAAACTTTTCCCAATGGTAGGTTAACTCCACTGCATTTCTGGTTGCTTCCTTTGGCTAAAATGGGTTGCCACTTTTAAGCTAGATAGCACATCCCTAAGTGTGGCATGTCATCTAAGTCTTGAGTGAGGACACGAAAGCTCTACATGAGGGACATGCTGGCCTTGGTGGTGGGATACTAGGCCAGAGCAGAGTTGCTTGTTCAACAAAGCCAATTTACGAAGATCATTGAGGCAATGCCAAAGCAGTCCAAGAAAGTGCATAAAATGTGTCATTTGGATTTTGTAAGCCAGGATTAGTTTTAATGCATTATTTTGTGCATTCATACCAATATTTTGTTGTTTTTAGGTACCCTTGAGTCTGACTCATAGTGACCCTATGTACAACAGAAAGAAAGAGGCATTATATCTAATGGTGTTTCTCTGCTAACCGTACTGTTTTTAATGGCTGATTGTTTTGGGAGTGGGCTGCCAGGTCCTTCTCTCATTTATTGTAATTTTGGGAATTGAACCCAAAGCCTCAGAGCAGATGAAACAAGCACTCTACCAACTGGCCTAAACCCTAATCCCACATCAAGATTACCTGTAGTTAAGTCCAGATACCTGAACCACGTGCTTCTGATACTGACATCCTCAAGGTGGTTTTGAGATGTAAATCATCATCCCATAATTCACTTATTTAAAAGAAGATTTTTATCTGAATTTTTCAAGAGATGGGCCACATCACAGTAGATGTTTATTTTCAAATACTTATGTATATTTTTGAACTCTTACAGAAAATTCAAATGAACAAATTGAAATGAGCAGTATATATCCATTTATTTTTTCTTTAATACACATATGGTTGTCATTGTTGTTGTTAGGTGTCATTGAGTCATGTCCAACTCATAGCAACCCTCATAGAGTTTTCAATGGCTGACTCTTTCAGGATTGCCTCAGGAGTGGGTTGCCATGTCCTCCCACACATGTATGGAGACATATGTAAAGCTGTGCTGTGTAAAGAAAAATATGAAGTTATTATTCTCAATAAATAAGCAATTGGTTTACACTAGGGCCATTTAATTGTAACTTTTCTGAGACAAGTCATATTTGTTTCAATTTCCAAAATTATTAGATTCAATTTTAGTTAAATTTTTAAGCACATCCATTTTATATAAAGGATATCTGTGCATATTTTGCAAAAGTTTATTGAAGACTGACTTACTATCTTTAGCAGAGTTTTAAAAGTAAAAATCAGAATGCTTAAAATTCTAGTCTAATGCTCTACATGCCAATTAAAGATTAAAACAACTATTTTTATTTCTTTTGTTACTTTTAATTTCAGTTCGGGAAATACTAACTGAATCATTTTGCTTTTACAAGAGCAAATTTCCATTCTATTTTAAAATAAACAACAATGTCACTGAATTTGATTGTATACTTATGTATATAAAGGCTGTCATTTTGACTTCAAGCCTTCATTTCAAATCTCAGTCCTTTGGTGGAAAAAGAAAAACTAGTTTCCATATAAAAATCATAAATCTACCCACTGCAAAACTATAAAGAAAAAAGGCACTTTGATTTTTTAAACCTAGAATGTCAACTCTATATATAGGGAAACTTAATTGGCTGCAAATATTGAGTCAGATTCTCCAACATTCAGCAGGGACTGATTATGGATAATGTTAAGTCTATGTTAACTATTTCATGTAAGATTTCCTTCTTGTATAAATTACTTACAAGATATTAAATGATACAATTTTAGATGTTGGTAAGTGTTAAGTTTGCTCAACAAGTGAGCTAATGCTTTAATGCCTCTCGTAGTATAGTTTTTATTAGTTTTTTTTTGCAAATTTTAAATAGATTTATGTGGTTTTACCACACTTAATTCAGTATCATGAACCCTATATAATTAAAAAATAGCAATTGATGAAAATGATGATGATAAAGATAAGGATGATGTATTCACAACTTTAAGAGTTTTCATATGCACACTTTTGGAGTTCTCAGTGTACAACATGCTGCTTATTTTTAAAACAGCCTTTTGCAATTTACAAGAGTGATATATATTTTTAATCATCTACATAAATAATTTTACATTTGTATTTGGGAACTTCAGTTTCTAAATTTATGCAGAAATTTTTGCATTGTTATTTTCTTATTTTACATTCTTATTGTTAAGATTTCATTGCAAAATAGGAGATACTTGACTATTTTGGGTCTATAAATACATACGATTTTCTAAGACATTGTGATTCTTTTCCCCTAAAATCTCCATTTGACAAATGCCAATCTATTCTTTCTTTAAAAAGTCACTCTTTACATGTGTAAAATCTTATCATATAGAATTTAATGACATTTTCATGAGAGTTTTCCTAATAGGGAAAGCTTAGTTCTAAAGGAAAAGGCTAGGAGTGTGAACTGATTGAAACAAATACTGCCTCTGCCTCAAATGTATTTGATGAACCTATGTGACACTGAGCAAGTTAGTATTCTATGCTTCAAATTCTTCAGGTATAAAGCAGAGATAATAATAATGTCTCCTTCATAGTGTTATATTCAGGTTTCAATCAACATGAAGAAAGCACTTAGAGAAGAATCTGGCAAATGCCTTGTGCTAAGTATAGGTTTGCGTATTTCCTAAAATACTAAAAAAAATGAATGCAGATCATCCATAAGAAATCAAAATGTTTTATATGATTTTCAGCATCATTTTGTCTGATAAAGTTTCTCACATTGACTTATAGTACAATATTTACTAGAAAGAGACCATGAAATTACGTAACATGGAAAAGAAAGAAGAATGCTTTAATATGTGTATTAAACTAGGAATTCTGCAACTCTGTCATTAAAATTTACTACTAAGTCCAAATGAAAACTGAATAGTTTGGTCAACAATTTTTGAAAATATCCAGTTAACATTCATCTACTTATTTCTGAACCTTAGATAAATGAATAAATCATTTTTAAGTTGAAATATTAGTTAGCCAATGAAATCATGCACTCAGTAAGTATTTATTAAACACTGATTATGCGTCAAATATTCTATTAGGATACAGGGGTATATGGATATTCTCCCAATGACTTTTGAAACATATCCATCAGAAAATACAGTTTAGGGGGGTTTGTTTATTTGCGTAGGAGAATTTTCTTTTCTTTTCTTTATTGACAGGGTCTAGTTAGGTACCCCATGCTGGCCTGTAACTTGTGATCCTCCTGCCTCAACATCCCATGTAGTGGGATTGTAAATGTGCACTACCTCACCTGACTCAATAATGAATTTCATTAGAAATTTGTATGGATAATATATAGGATTAGTTCAAATTCTTTTTTGTTTTATTTCATACTCAGCTACATTTAACTAACCATCTTGCAAACTATTCTAAACTTCATTCAATGCTATGTACCTTCTACATCTGCTCAAAACCAAAACCATTATGTGTAATAAATCAAAACTGATCTGTTTGGCTTCAGTTTCAAAATCCAACACAATCTAATCTTCTTTGGCTTTGAAAATACATTTTTCTATTTATCTGTCAATGTGGACCTTTCATTAAGGTTGGAATCAATTCTTCATGACCACAGGGCCATTGAGACAAAAACAGCTGGACCTTCTTCAGTACTGCTAATCTCTCCCCACTCTTCCTGTACCAACCAACTACCTGCCCATATCCTGCCACTCTTGAAAATTGAATCCAAGTATCACTTTCTGCTTAAAGCACCCTATTTATAATTTCTCTCACTGACTTTCCCTATGTCTAGTACTCTACACAGAATTTAACAAATGGCTATATGTGTTTTGCATCTGCTTCCTTGCTATTGTGAAGAGGATTCATGATTTACAAATGGTATAATTACAAAGCAGTAGAGCTTCTGTGACCCTGAGTCCCTGAATGGAAACTGAAATAATGTCTCCTACCTTCATGGAGCCTACAGCTGTAGCCCTGTGGCATCAGATCCCATCAGATCTCAGAAGCTAAGAAGGGTCGGGCCTGGTTACTACTTGGATGTGAGACCGCCTGGGAACACCAGGTGCTATAGGCATAGGAGAAGGACCAGGCAACCCACTCCCAAAAATCAATCCACCATTGAAAACCTTATGAACAGCAGAAAAGCACTGACAATAGTGTTTCACCTGTTGTACACAGGGTCACTATGAGTCAGATACCAACTTGAGGGCACCTAGCAACAACACCCTTCATGGAGCATGAATGAGAAAGCACTTTCACTGGGTATTTCAGAAACATGTTGATCTTAGAACTCCTTTGCCCTCTTAAAAACTGTCAATGATCCCAATGAGTGAATTTAGTCTGTATTTACTGTATTTTAATTAAAACAGAAATTTATTAAACTATTTACTATTTAATGGAAAAATATATTTCCGGTAAAATATATATTCCAAGCAAAACAAAATAAAACAAAAAACTAGTGAGAAAAGTTGTGTCTTAGTCTAGCCAAGCTGCTAAAATAAAATATCTAGACTAGATTAACATATAAACAAAGGAAATTTGTTTCTCACAGTTTTGGCAGCTGGGAAGCCCAAAATTAAAATGCCAGCATATTTGGTATCCAACGAAAGCCTGCTTGCTGGGTCATAAATGGTCCTTCTGGTTGCATCCTCACAAAGCAAAGAATCAAACAATCTGTCTCAGGCATCTTTTATAAGGGCCCTAATCCATTCATGAGGTTTCTGCCTTTATGTTTAAATCACTTCCCAAAGGCCCTATCTCTTAATACCATTGCTTGATGGAAAAAAACATTTAGAAGATAACAAGTTTCACTCATTTGCATTTTCAAAACTTCTTTGTCTCTGCCTCCATAGAATACATTTGGATTTTCTTATCCTTTATGCAACCAATCAGTTGAGATATTTTGTCTGATAGAAGAACATGAAGGAGTCTGGGCTTGTACAAATACATACATGTAAAAGGGAAGAGAGCTTTAATAACTTCTCCAGGTAGGTGTGCATTTTTCTTTGACATTACGTAGAAGTATTCAGCAAGTCATATTTTCTTAAAAGATAAATTATAATGTAGAATCTAAAAATATAACCATGGCTAGGGGAAGAGGTGTATGTCTATAATCCCAGTAATTTGGGATGCAGAAGCAGGATGATCACCAGTTCAAGGCTAGAGGCAGTAGAGGAAGAAAAAGGAGAAGGAGAAGGAGAAGAAGAAGAAGAAGATGAGGAGGAGGAAGAGGAAGAGGAAGAAAAGGAAGAAGAAGAAGAGGAGGAGAAGGAGGAGGAGGAGGGCAATTGGGAGGAGAAAGAAGGGGAAAAGTGAAATAAAGATTGAATAGGAAAAATATGTGAGATAGTTTGGAAGTAAAATAAGTACATTAGGTAAACCGCTGACTGTAAAACATGAATGATGAAAGAATGATGGTGTTGCTGGACAGAATACTTCTAGTTTGAGCAAATTAACATAGTAACTAAAAAATTAGAACAATATTTCTACTTTTCAGAAAAATATGGAGAATACAGGCAAAATAAGCCCCAGTTCAAGAAACTTTCTCAGCGACTCCATGATAAAACTTGTGCTAAAGCCTCATTGACAAGATCATCTGTATCTTTAAAGGAAGCCAAAAATTTCACTAGGCACATTGCCATATCCAGTAATTCAATTCAGGAAATATTCATTGAGCATTTTTCATGTGCCAGGCACTGTTGTAGAAGTTGAAGTTATGAAACTAAGGAAGTCACAACTGTGCACATGTGATGTTCATTCCAGGGAATACACAGTAACCAATGCTCATAATGACTATATGGTATGTTAGCACAGTAACTGATGGAAAAACTGAGCACAGTTAAGGAGATTAGGAGAGATGCTCAGGCAGGTAGAGGTGTCAGGTGAGGATGATTCAAAACAAGGTGGATAGCTTGGCTTTCATTAAGATGACACTTAAGCAAAGGTTACCAAAGGCAAAGGAAGCAATCTCATGAATATCTGGAGGAAAAGCCTTTCAAAGAGGGGGAAGATTCAGTGTAAAATCCCTGTATTAGAATCCCATGAGGCAGGTTAGAAGAAGCAAGACGTTTCATGGATGTGAAAGGGACTATCCTAAAGGAAGAAGAGAGAGAGTTAGAGAAGTAACAAGGATCTATAGAGATCATGCAGGCACTTTAGAGGCTTGTATAAGAATTGTATTTCATACTGTGAATTGAGGGAAGCTGTTAAAAGGTTTTGGACAGATGAATGACAGATGTTTGCTTGTTTGTTTGAGACAGTATCTTGCTGTGTAGGCCAGGCTGACCTCATATGATGGCAGATATATTAAAAAGATCATTCCATTCCGTACCAGGGCTTTGTACTTAAGAACAATTGAGAAAAGTATGAGTAAGGTAAGAACTAATGTTCACCACACCTCCTGCCTACTGTTGAGGACATTGTGGAAACTCAGTGAATTCTTGTTAAATGGCTTATGTATGGTCATTTTTCTATGCAAAGACTTTGATTTTGTCTGTTTTCCTTCTGTTCTTTTTTCTTTCTCTCCTTCATGTATTTTACTTGCAGATATAAAGCAAGCTTTAATCAAAATGTACAACTGAGATAAATATGAAGAATGATTTTTTGCTTCTTAGCATGCAGGAAATGTGGATTAAAGTTCTTGTTCCATAATTCTAGTTCAAATATCCTTCAACACTTCAAATGAGCTTCAAGTACTATTCACTCCCTGAACGCTCTTATTTACAACACATTTCAGTATGTTTCATACAACTAAATAACAATTTGCTTATAGTACAAATGGTGGTAGGAGAATACATGAATAAATTAAATAATCTCATTCAAAGAACCAGATTAGCTTTTATAGGCTCTGAACAAAATACAGGAAAATAAATTCATTGCAATGAGGAAACTTTTTACTGCAATAAAATCATCTGTTAGATGTCATCCGCCTTGCACATAGATGATGCTTTAACATTTTTGTATGGCCTTTTTGACTGACCCACCACCATGTTGTTGATAGTGATTAAAGAAATTGGAACTGCCCTGACCAATTATATTTGAAAGTTGCATCTGCCCAGACTTCCAAATCCATCCAATCTTCTTTTATCACTTATTTGTATTAGCACCATTCACATCTAACTCTCAATCCCACTTTTCTCTCCTTCAAATACAAGTGTAGTCAATATTCATATCTGTTGATTATCTCCCTGAAAATTTTAAGGCCTGACCCCTTGATCTCTATTCTTGTTATAATGAACTAGACAGATGTAAAAGATTCTTTGAATATTTCTCCAGTTGTTGTTCTTCTCACACACAACTGTGTATTATAAGTGTAATGGAGAATTTAGCTAACCATAAGGACCTGCCTCTGGCTGATGATAATTTGACTACTTTTTGGAAAGGTAAATTCAATGAGAGTAAGGATAGCTTAATGCTCCTAGAAACAGCTAAGAGATTTCATTGGATTAAAAATTAAGAATTTGCTTTGGATATAGAATCAGCCCAGATGAATGGATTTAAATTTTTGGTACATTTAGACAATGGAATACTATTCAGCAAGAAAGAAGAATGAAATTAAGTCATTTGTAGCAAAATGGATGGAAATAACCCAGACTCAAAAGGAGAAATACTTCATATTTTCACTCATATGCAGAAGATAGACATTCCTTAAAAGAAAAAAAAAACTATATGTGATTATGTGTGTATATATATAGATAGACAGTTTGATAGTCATATGTAGTTATATATAAAGTTATAGATATATAAAGAATATAAATATAAATATATATATATATAAATATATATATATATATATATATATATAGTAGTTATATATAAAGTAGGAGTTCAAAATACAAGGGGACTCATCTGGGGGGGACAAATAGGAAGGAGATGCAGAAGGGACAAGAGGGAAATAGGAAGAGCAACATAGAGGTATAAAGAGAGGTAGAATAAATACAAAGTAAAGAATGTAATGCTATGAAAATTCCATAATGAAATTTATTAGATTATATGAATTTTTTTCAAAAATCATGCTATATCTCATAACTACTTACAATTATTTTTCCATATTAACCAATTTTTTTTAATATTTAAGGACAATAAATTGCTAACTATCCTGACTTATTTGTTGTTGTTGTTGTTAGGTGCTGTCGAGTCTGTATCTGACTCATAGCGACACTTATAGGGTTTTCAATGGCTGAGTGCTTCGGGATTGCCTTGGGAGTGGATTGCCAAGCCCTTCTTCCATTTTTGCGGTGCTGGGAATTGAACTGGAGACCTCAGAGACTGCAGCGCAGCGCTCTACCCACTGAGCTAAATCCCAGCCCTCTCCTGACTTAGTGATATATATATATATATATATATATATATATATATATATATAGTTGTTGTTGTTTTTAGGTGCCGTTGAGTCGGTATCCTACTCATAGCGACCCTCACAGGGTTTTCAGTGGCTGATTGTTTCGGGATTGCCTTGGGAGTGGATTGACAGGTCCTTCTCATATATATATATATATATATATATATATATATATATATATATATATACTGAATATCACTCTATAGCCCATAAAAATAAGAATAAGAAATTAATTCTAAAAGTATATAAAGAATTTGCCTTTGAGTCCTCCAGTTATTGGAAGAGACTCACCAGTCATTAATATTTATTTATTTTCATTCTTCTAAGTGTTTCACAGTCTCTGGCCTTTGCTGGCTTTGTTTCTCCTTTGGCTCTCTACCCATAGTTTCACAAATTCTCCTCCATTACCAAATATTTTATTCTCTCAGCTGTTTGGCAATATTCCCAGCAAAGCTGGCTAGGAATAATTCCTCTCAGCAGGAGTGGCTTCTGCTGTGGACATTCCCCTTTAAATCTGCAGCGTCTACAGCCTTATTACACCAGGCCCAGCCGTGGCTCTCTAGGCCTTCCCAGGAATAAGGCTACTTTCTTCTACTTAAGAAATGGAGCCACATCCCTGGGTGTAGTACTAAAACAGAGATGCATTTTATGCATATTCTTCTTTATTGATTGTTACATTTGACTCAATAAAGAAAAAGCTTGGATTTTTAAACCAATATTTATTGAAAAAAATTACATTATACATTTTGTCCCACTTGTTGATATTTAAAATAATTAATATTTATTGAGCATTTGTAATGTTCCAAGCCAAATCTAAAAGCATTGCATAGATTAATTCAATGAATCCTAACAGCAACCTTACAAATCAGACAGTGTGTCAGCTCTATTTTATGTCAAGTCATAGGAAGGGCAAAGAGAAAAAGATTGGATTCCAGCCCCACGGAGAGCTGAGCATATGGTGGCTAGGTGGTAGCTAATCAACTGATTTACTCCACAGAGGATCATAGCACAAGGAAATAAGACCCAAAGCGCCAAGTGACTGAGAGAATGACTCTCAAACCCCAAGCCAGGAGGGAACAGTATTTCCTCAGTTCTCCTCTAGGAATCACCAACCACAGGTAATTTATATTTTCAGTCCTTGGTATATCTCACTCCTAGAGGCTAGGGTAAGATTAAAGTTATAGGTAATTGGGAAATAGTAGAAAGAGTCCTGAATTTAGGTCATCATTCAGTACTTTCACAAATTCTCATTAAATATCTTCTATATGCCTTGCTCTGAAGATTGTAGTGCTCAAGGCAGAACATCCTGTCTTCCAGACAGCCAAGAGAGCTGTTTTCTGACTTGACTTCTATTTCTAATTGTGTGATCTTAGGAAAGTCAGAAACTTTTGCTAGTGAGGGCAGTTGGGCTAGCTGCTGCATATAGCTCCATTCAGATCTAAATTTCCACAGTTGTACTTTGATGGAAAGATCCTGGTACCCTACATGTAATTTTGGAATACTATATGTGAGATCATTTTACGTGTGGAAAGATCCAATGTTGGTAGGTAATAACAAAAACAAGCTAAAAATAAGCTCCTACTTCTCTGCTTCTCCCCTGATAGAGGCTTCATATTGTTATTGACAAACTATTATATTTCAAAATAAATAGGTATAAGCCACAGCTAATCATAAATGCAGAAAAGAGTAATTATCTTGGCACTAAATCTTCAGATGAAATCAACCAACCCAACAATTGAAAATTTTGAACTCTAGATATAATCAAAAGAGGAGAAAATGCTATTGCCAGAAGACAAAGCTACAAGTTATGTGTTTTAAACAATAGCTGGATTGTAATATTCAGGTATTAAATTTTAAAAAAATCTTAACTGAAAGATTCCTGTGATATTGTTACAGGTCCTTACACTTATGAAGTTTTCAATAGAGTTTAAATTTTAAAAAAATATATTTAATGACCAGCCACCTGCTAACAGTCAAGGCGCACTTCCTATAATGTCATCACTGTTCTAAAGGCTTTTTATGCAAGGATTTGTTTAATCCTCATAACAACTCTGTGAAGTAGGTCAGTTTTTCAAATGGAACACCAAACAGCCAACCAAATGAAGCAGAACACAAAGAAGTCAAGTAATGTGCCTAAGTTCAAGCACCAAGCAAGTCCAGACCCTTCCCAAGATTGCCTTTGCACCCCCTTGCTGTGCCCTCATCCTCTGGACTGCTCTGTGTCCCTGGGAAGATTCAAAAATTAGATGCTCGTGCTTTAGGAATAAATATTAGGGACCTTCACAAAGCTGAATCCGAACATAAATTGGTTTAGCCATATGGCTCTTATTAACATTAATTAACATTTGTAAAGCATGTTATATATGTAAAGCCTTTTTACCTCAGGGTAATGTTGAAGAATGTTTTATTAGTTCACCTGCTTCAAGAAAGCAAACAAACAAAAGGGCCCTGAGACCAGGCCATTTGCTCTTTCTGATATTGTGCTTGATCTTGGTTAAGTGCTTAATCCTCTTAGCACCCTGGGGTCACAAGTTCTGAACTCTTTAGAGTCCTTTCTGACATTTGTAATAGGAAATTCATTATTAGATTTGCGTGAGAGGCATGTGGAAAAGATGAAGAAAATATGAAAGTAGGCAAAAGGATTGGAACAGGAAAAGATAGGGGCAAGTAAAATGATAGTAAAAATGCAGCACGTTTTTTGTCATGCCAACTCAGAATAAAATTTCTTTTAATTAATGCATCTCAATTGTTAAATCACTTGTGTAGCTCTCTTATACTATTTATTTACTTATTTATTTATTTAGTGGGACAGGAGGGTTGGACCCAAGTCTTCATGCATATGTGGCAAGCACTCTGCCACTGAGCTGCACTCCCAGACCTAATTTTTTTTTTTTTTTACTTTTTAAAATTTTTGTTTTACTTTTAGTTTTGAGATAGGGTCTCACTGAGTTATGCAGGCTGACTCTGGCCTCTAACTTGTGATCCTTCTGCTTCTGCCTCCATGAATTGCTGGGATTTCACCCCGCTAGGTCTCATGTACAACTTCATAATACAAAATTTATAACAGCAATGAGTCATACTGCCAACATTTTATAAATATCTTGAAAAAAGAATATTTCTAATAGTATTTTTACTACCATTCAACCAGGTTTCTCTCCAGGTTATACTTTTGTTTACTTATTTTATCTATTTATTTTATTTATCTATTTATTTTATTTATTTATCTATTTATTTTGCCTGCAGTTGTAGCCCTGTGGCATCTGATCCCGTCAGATCTCAGAAGCTAAGCAGGGTCGGGCCTGGTTAGTACCTGGATGGGAGACTGCCTGGGAACACCAGAAGCTGTAGGCTTGGGAGAAGGACCTGGCAACCCCCTCCCAAAAATCAATCTGCCATTGAAAACCCTATGAACAGCAGAGAAGCACTGACAATAGGGTTTCCCCTGTTGTACAGAGGGTCGCTATGAGTTTGATACCGACTCGACGGCACCTAACAACAACAACAACAACAATTTATAGCTAATTAAAACTTTTAAAAAAATCAAGATAAATTTAAATTTGAGCAAGACCCAACAAGCTTTAATAAAGGATCTCAGCATATGTGTGGTGACAGAAGAGGTCTGCATGACTTTTTCAAACAGGTTACACATTTGTAAGCTTAGTAAGCAGTTATGTTCTGTAGAAGGAATAAAGGTCTGGTTATATATGATCATGAAGCTTATCTTTGCAAAGGTAATGAAATGACTGGATATTCTTAAGTACATATTACCATGAGCTGAGTTTTCTCCTCTTGAAAAATCCCTCCAAAGTCTCATACCTTTCAAAGCTACCATCCAGTGGACAACATTACAGGATAGTTCACTAAGTGGCCTTGGACTGACACACTTCTCTATTTCTTTCTTGTAGTTCTCAAGAATAACCATTGCATGTGCTGGTAATGAAATATTCTAAGATAAAAAGGAACTGGATAGACCAGGCTCCCTTCCTGCCCTTCCTAGAATATAGTGTTCTATAATGTTTAGTCTGGTATGTCATTTTCTCCCAGGGCATAAAACCCAAGGTGGACTACTTTCCAGGATCTCGTAGCTGCAATGCAAGGGGAGCACATGCCAATGTGATTTCACCCACTCTAGGCAGGTTTCTTGAGCTTTAGGGGACTGACATATGGCAAATCCAGGGCATCTACTGTCCTTTGCTGCCTGTGTGTGAGTATTACTTCTCTTCTCTTCTCTTAACTAGCTGTGTGAATATTCTACCCCATCAGACTAATTTAAGAGGTAGAAATTGTGGCCCAAGATGTAGTGGGCTCAAGGGGTAACCAGGGCACAGTAAACCTGCTTCAAGAATAATACAAGGCAGCCCCATAGTGAATGGGCCAGGATAATCCATCTGAGTCCTTGATTTATTTGGGATGTCTTTTACTATATATGAAATGATCATATGATTACACACATAAGATTGGAAGAAATATTCCAGTTCCTGCCCATCAAAAATCTTATTAATTTATTTCAAATTGTAATCCAGATATTCCCTGAAAAGTGGGCTCATTTGAAAGTGAAAGGCTATTTGATTTCTTTTCAGGGTGGCCTTATATTACCTCAATTCATTTGGCAGATTCTCAGGTAAATTGTACCCATGAGGAAAACATTCTATTTCCTAAGATCCCAGATCAAATCATAAATAATTCTACTTGAAAAATAAAATGTTTTTCTTGCAAACCATTTTATTTTCTTGACCTTCTTCATATGTGTATCACCTTATCCAGTTGTGAACTGATATAGCTTTAATTTTTTTTTAAAAGTCAGAAATTTATGTTCAAAACAAACATGATCTTAAAAAATTGCAACAAATATAACATTCATGATCACCCCCTTTTCCAGCTGCTGCCTAAATAATTGTCAACTTAAATAAATGTCTGAAGCACCTGGAGTATAGAGCCACCTGCTTGAGTGTATTTTACACTGCATATTTAATAAGTTTTTGCATCATTTTTCAAGGGATTATAACACACAAAGATTCTCGTCTAATGTTATGGAAATGTAGATATTGTAAGAATAATGAAAAGTCATGCAATGTATTCTGATGTAACATTTGTACAACCAAAGTCAGGAATATTTGTTTATTTTAAAAAATAATAGGCAAACTATGCATGATTCATTATATTGGGCTCCTTTAATGGACAATTCTGATCCCTGCCAAAATCTGATTGATTGTTCTATTAATATAGCTGTGAAAATAAATGAAGAAGAAATCAAGCAATCCAGGACCAACTTAGTCATGCTCCAGTGACATGGCCTAAAAGCCAAAAGGCAAGAGCCTTCGCAAAGCTTGGCTGAGTCCCTCTTGACTTTGTGCTTAATCACTTCTGTTTCTGTGGCTTGGGCTGGTTTGGGTGTTGGATAAGAGCAGGGCACTGGAGAGCCAATGGTGTGTCCGGAGAGAGGGGCCATAACAGGGTAGGGTCCTAGTTGGTATGTATTAGCTGTGACTGAACCTACACCTGTATGTTTTATGTTCTATTGTCTTGAGTTTCCTACTGTAAAAATACCTTATCTTTCAAATTAAGATATTGTCCCTCCAGAAACTCTTTTAAAAAGCAAACTTCATCAGGGAGAAATGATAGACTGACAAATTTGTTTGGGAACGACTACCAAACTAGTAAACAGAAGCTATCTTAATGAGTCTCGTGAATAGCCCCTACTTAGGAGTCTCACCCGCCTCACCTTCTGTTCACAGCCTTGATCTTCTGGAATTTCCCTCTGGTTCCTGCCACTCTAGCAAATTATTCTCTTATGCTCACCTCTGACCTGCAAATAGCTAAATTAAAAGAATACATTTACTGCCTACCTAACTGAAATATTCTGCTGCTTCTACATTTGGTGAGAATTTTGTTGATCTTGAAATTTGCTTTCCTCATAACATATTTACAAGATGAGATCTATGGTGTACACCTCTAATCATAGTAACTTGGAAGGCCGAGGTTGGAGGATCATGAAATCAAGGCCAAAGTCAGCCTGGAAACTTAGAAAAACCTGTCTCAAAATTAAAAATAAATAAATAAATGTTCTGGGGTTGCCATCCATGGTAGAGGAATTCCAAAGTATATATGAGACCATGGGTTCAACTCCCAAGTACTACCACAAAAAAAAAGGAAAGAAAGAAAGAAAGAAAGAAAGAGAAAAAGAAAGAAAAAGAAAAAAGAAAAGATCTTTCCTGAAGTACAACACTGCCAGTGGTAGAATAATATCCACACTCCTACAAGGAAGGCCAGTCAATATGATGTCTTCTTTGATGATAAATGCAACCACATTTCTCTTTAATTTGTCATTCCCAGCATAGTAGACCATATGATTATCTGATTCAAACTGGCCCTTGCCAGTCCATTTTAGGACACTGATGCCTAGAATGTCGATGTTTATGCACTCCATTTCCCTTTTGATGATTTCTAATTTTCCTAGATTCATACAAGTATATTCCACTTTCCAATTGTTAATGGATGTTTACAATTGTTTCTTTTCATTTTGAGTCATGCCACATTAGCAAATGGAGGTCCCTGGGGCTTTATTCCATTCCCATCATAAGGTAGATTCTACTTTGAGGAGTCAACTGTCATCTTTTGAGTGCCTTCCAAACTGGAGTGCTCATTTTCCAGCACTATATCTGCCAGTGTTTTTCTGTTCTTTACAGAGTTTTCAATGACTAGTTGTTTCTGTAGTGAGCTACCAGGTCCTATTCTCTAGTTTGTCTTAGTCTGCAAGCTCAGCTGAAACCCTTCCACTATGAGTGACCCTGTTGGTAACTATAGCATAGCTTTCAGCATCACAGCAACCACTCAAACCCCCAAAGTATGACAAACTGACAGACATGTGGGAGACCATGCAGTTATAGGTCTTAATTATTATTTTCAGTTCACTTTTCTGTCTGTTATTATGAGTCATATAGTAAGAAATCAAGTCTTGCTGTATTTCTATGCCAAGTGTTCTCAAATAGTCATACCATTTTTTTCCTTGTGATGGTATTTCTATGATTTGATGGTTGTTTAGCTTCCATCTCTTTCACAATGACATGTTTATGCTTTACACACACTACTTTTTGCCTTTTTTTTTTTTCAGTACTGAGGGTTTGAACCCAGGGGCTAGTCAAGTGTTCCACCACTGATATGCACATCCAGTCCCTGTTTTATTACTTTTATTTTGAGGCAGAGTCTCACTAAATTGCACAAGCTGCCTCTGGCCTTGTGTTTACAATCCTCCTGCTTCAGCCTCTGGAGGCATATGATGGGGCACCCAGACTTTTGTCTTTCTTTGTAACCCAGCTGTATTCTTATAACTGATTTAAGAAATTTTCTCTCTTCTTTGCATTGCAGTTAAACTTTTAGAGTAATGCTTTGAAATCAGTCTTTTATCTATTTTCAAGTTTTGTTGGTGGGATCATACCACACAGTTCCCATGTACAAATAATACTAATAAATATGTTCAAAATTGAAACAAAAAATATAATTGTGATAAATGATCTTTTAAAAAAAGATGAGTAAACAAAACAGATAAGATGGAGGAAAAAGAAAAGACATATCCTTTCAGTTATGTTCACCAGATTGAAAGAAAGAAATAGCTAAACAAAACTTATAAACTAATAAGTAAGAAAGACCATGGAAGAAAAAAAGAACAGAGAAATAAAATCACACTTTGCATTATAATAATGAATTGTCAAGTTATGTTCAGTAGATTGAAAGAAAGAGATAGCTAAACAAAACTTATAAACTAATAAGGAAGAAAGACCATGGGAGAAAAAAAGAACAGAGAAATAAAATCACACTTTGCGTTATAATAATGAGTTGTCAAGGAAATTGTAGTTTGAATTTTTCTCCGGATTATTAGAAGGATATCCTCACCCTGTTTGAAAAATTTGTTCTTTTCAAATTATTTTTACTTATCTGAATTATTGTATCTTTGTCATTTGCATTGTAGATGCTAAATATGTAATCTTAATTTTTATGAACCATATACCTTCAGCTGTAACAATAATTTAGATAATATTGATCTTTTATTTCAAGAAATATTATGTTAGATGTACTGACTAACAAACATATGCCAAATGCTGTCAGTAGCTTAGGTAAATTAATAGGCACTTCAGCTTGTTGCTGGTCATTACAATTAATAATGGAAAGCAAATAGCCAAAAGGTAAATGGGAACTAATTTACAGTATCTCATTAAAAAGCTCGGTCAAAGAAAAATAGTATCTTTCAAATAAATAGTAATTGGAGCAATGAATTAGTCTATGTTTTAATTAAAACTTGAAAACTCAGTATAACTACTGCCTAATTTCACCAGCTAGCAAAACAGAACACAATAAAATTTAGTTAAAGTGATTTAATATTTATATTATTAATGAAGAGATGTCTGGGGCATTATCTTTGACATATATTTTGTAAATTAACAACAAATTACTCATCTAAGAAGGAATATATTTCAAAAGACGTGTATGTAATATTTCTTCACATTCATATATGCTTAAAATCTCAAGCAAACTAGAATAATTTTTAAAAAGCAAGTGTAAAGCCGGGCACGGTGGGGCATGCCTGAAATCCCAGCGACTCAGGAGGTGGAGACAGAAGTATCACAAGTTCAAGACCAGAGGCAGTCTGCATAACTTAGGCAGACCCTGTCTCAAAAAGTTAAAAAATGGGCTGAGGGTGCAGCTCAGTGGTCCAGCACTTGCAGAGCATGCAGTGTGAGGCTTTGTGTTCAACCTCCAGTACCACCAAAAAAAAAAAAAAAAAAAAAAAAAAAAAAAAAAAAAAAAAAAAAAAAAAAAAAAAAAAAAAAAAAAAAAAAAAAAAAAAAAAAAAAAAAAAAAAAAA
>VMDO01011564.1:10834-66096 GCA_007922755.1 Pedetes capensis | reverse complement strand
AACAAAAAGCAAGCTGAACTACCATCAGCCACACATACTCATAATGCACACCATCATGCAGCCATTCAATCAGATTTCATGTAGAATATGATTTGTATCAGATACTTGCAGAACAGAATCAAGTACTAAGTTCTTCCTCAGCCATCCAACCCCTGGAATGTTTGCACAATCTGAAGTGATCTCTGTCAATTTTCACTTTAGGAGCCTGGGTAACCCTCTTCCCTCCACCACTTGATACAGAAATATATTCAGCTATGTCTGTTCTTAAAGTATTTCTTGCATAAACTCAAATGCACAGCCGTATATCTCCTTAGCAACTGATACTTTTGGATATATATACATATATGTGTGTGTGTGTATATATATATATGTTTCTTTCACCGTTCACTTTCTAAAGTAATCCACATCTTTTTTAGTAAAAACATTTTAATAAGCATCTCAGCTACAAAATTAGCAAGGCTTTAAAATGGAGCTATAACTTTCACACTTTCCTGCAAATCATTGAGGGGCATACTTTCTCACTGATCCAGGTAAATCCTATAAGAATTTCCATAATTACTTGAAAAGTATAATCTACTATGGTTACTTTAAAACTGCCAATAGAATATGGTATGATTTTCATTTTAGGTGATCTCCTTATGCTTGCTTCTGTATCTGACATATATTTTTATCATCTGCATGTTTTATTTTCTATGTGTAATATTTCTGGCATATACCATTTGAACAATGAGGAAAGGCAAATATTCAAAGTTCAGTCAAGTTGTTCCTAAAGCATTTTAAATCATAATGAGGCAGATTTTTACATGAGTATTAAGTGTATCTATGTTTCGAAAGCAAACAATCAGGAATTTCTCCTACATGAGTGAATACTCTGAGCTCCCAGTGGACACACATTTAATTATAAGACGTGGGAGACAATGGCAGTTCAAGTCCATGTGTACAGGGAATCAATGATGGGCACAGGAACACTATAATGGGTAGCCAACTTAAATAGCTCTATGCTGGTAAGGCAGATGTGTCCAAAAGTTACCTTTGAATTTGCAAGCAATGATGACAGAATGTGGGCTGGTAGGAAGGAGAGCAGTATACCACATGTAGAAAACCCAAGTGAGTGGCACAGGGCCTGTTGAAAGGAAAGTCACCAGCAAGTGATGAGCCTCCGCTAGTTACAGCTAAGCTCCTTGAAAGTACACCCAAGCAGCAGTTTTTAATGGGCAAATGTCACGGATCTTGCTAGCCGTCCCTAGATCTCACTCTGTAAAGGACTGTGCAGTGTCATCCAATATAAAGCTTCTCCAGCGGACAAACTAAAATGAAACATCAAATGAAAAGTGTAGAAGAAGTAGCACCATGCAGCTGGTTGTGCAATTACAATACGGATTATATTTAAGATTCCTAAGCAAGGTAATGGAGTCTCTATTTCCCTTATGATGACCAATGCGAGCTTAGTTATAAGTAAACACAGATTTGTATTATACAAGTAAACATTATTCAAAGAATTTGCTTTAAATCTCTTCCCTCATTTTGTAGAATTTTCATTAATGAGGATTTTTGTGGTGTAAGGATCATACTTGCTAAAGGAATTATATCAACAAATTATATCCAGAAACCAAATCCCTGCAAAATGCAGGTTCATGAAGAAAAGATACCCATCACTCAAAATTATGTGTAATTAGATGGGGAAATTTCATGAAAATATCCATGAATGAAATAAAAATGAAAAGTACGTCTAAATTAATTGAAAACCATGGATAAACATGTTTCTATACCAACCAATTAAAAATTAACATTAAATACTAACAAAAATTGACATTTTAATTATCTGCACATATTTTCTATGTATAACACTAGCATAGAATTTTTACCCATATTATCTTATTTTATGAGGTGTGATCAAAAATATGGTGAAGGTTTAAATTTTTAAGACATTATATTAAAAAACACATTGCTATTACCCTCCCTCAAAAATACACATCCCATCGTTCTTTCCAGTTTCTGAAGCAGTTCTGAAAGTCTCCTTTTGTGAGTGTCTTTATTTGCATTGTTGTAGCTGCATGGGTGTCCTGAATTAATTCAAAACATTTCCAGTTCACAGCCATTTTGACTTTGGAGAAGAGCCAGAAGTCACACAGTGCCAGATCCAGTAAATAAGGTAGATGAGGATACATAATAATATTTTATTTGACATAAGTCATCATATCAGAAACAATGTGTGACAAAAGATCACTGTCATGATGATGTAACTAAAGATATTTATGAAAGGGGCCTTCTGGACGTGCTTCAGAGAGTGACAAGTGAGATGGAGTGTATTCAATATGAGGGAGGTTAATGGCAATATGTATTCTACTGTGATTTTTTATTTAAATATTCACTGTATTTTTTTGCTCATACTTCATACATTTTGAAGTGGAAGGAAACATTGCCATTATTCTTCCTATTTTCCTAACTATACTAGTGAAAGCAAATGTGGATATGAAAGACAATTTGGCAAATTCTATTTTTGCTAATTGACAGCTATTAAGAATTTTATTTTGTAAAATCCTTATGATACTCAAAACAGTTCTAATTATAGATCAGTTATTCTGTAGGCTACCTAGCCAACATTAACTGGATTATAATCTCAACTTTTCCTACCTACTTCTGCTAAATGGCTGCTATATTATCACAGGAAAGCAGCAGTATTTGGTGACAGATTTGGTCAGATCCAATACTCTAGTCAAGTAACAGGGCTTGTGCCAGCAGGTTGTTAGTATAACAGCAGGAGGAACAGGGCTCTTTTAACTGTGTGAACATGTCAGCAAAAGCCCAGAGCAGGTTCGCATGCTCAGGAGAGAAACTGAGATGAGCAGTCACCGGCCTCCCCAAGACCTGGTAATGGGAGATGGGGGATCTGGACCTGCTAATACTGGAAGAGCCGTGAGGAAGATTCTATCTCCATCACTCATGTCACTGACGGAAATCTGGGGATCCCAGAGACCCACAGGGGTACCCATGAGAGAGGAGACTTCTGATTTTCCCCTGTTCCCAGTTGAGCTGTAGAGCCCAGGAACACACCCTGCCACCCCAGAGAGCCTGAGAGGTGGCCCTGGGTCTGAGGGCCACACAGGTCATGGAGGATGGCACTTGCCTACTGTCTGGAGAAATCTGAAAGCAAACACAGCAGGGAGCAGTCACCATGGGAAGGGTGATGAGATGGAGAGACTAGGTGAGGCTCCTCTTCCTCCCCTTGGTGAGATAAGGAAGCAGCATGAGGGCCCCACCGGCTACCATGGCAACACAAGAGTTAACCATGCCTGAGTCTTTCTGGTAGGACCCTGCGCCCAAAGGCTGCCTGATGTGACAAGGAGACCCCAGAAATAAGATGCAGTTGAGTGGTCTTTTATGCTAGAAGCAGTTTGGAAGAGGAAATCCCAAGGCTGCGTGAGGATGCTGGTCATGAAGACTATGGGGACCATGTCGTTGTTGTTGTTAGGTGCCATGGAGTCAGTATCCAACTCATAGTGACCCTCATAGGGTTTTCAATGGCTGACTGTTTGGGGATTGCCCTGGAAGTGCATTGCCAGGTCCTTCTCCCATTTTTGCGGTGCTGGGAATCAAACTCGGGACCTCAGAGACTGCAGCGCAGCGCTCTACCAACTAAGCTAACTCCCAGCCCAACATGAGGACCATGGGCCATGCCAAACCATGGAAAATACATGGTGGTGCTCCAATCAGCATCTGGGATGCCTGTCAAAATGGAGGGCCAGTGGCTGGCTGGCATTAGGACAACTGCTTTTCCCTAAAAGCCCCTCCACTGTGGCCCAGACTTCCACACAAGAAAAATAAGTTAAAAGACTCAGCAAGTGACAGCACCAGCACAAGCTCCATCCCCCAGATCAGGCCCAGGAAGGGGGAGGGAGAAAGGGAGAGATGAAAGGGTGGGGCTTTGATTTGTAGGTACTGCAGAAATTCTAAATCAAATTAAATTTAATGCATGAAAGTTATGAGTATTTATTAAAACTAGGCCGAGTTTATACCTGAAAGAGAGTCTCTGTGCTCTGTCCCTACAGGCTAGGCAAAGAGATATGTTTATTTGTTAGGTGCCTGTGAGTCATAAGGTGTCTTTCAGCCATGTCTGATTCATAGCCATCCTCATACAGTTTTCAAAGGCCGCTTTCAGGATTGTTTCCAGAGAGGACTGCCACCTCCTTTCCCCATTTTTGCAGTAATGGGGTTGAACCCCAGTCCTTAGAAAGTGTGGAGCAGCAGTCCACCAAGTGAGCTAAAGGATTAGGGGATTCCAAAAGGCCTGCTGAAAGTGGAGGCTGGAGAGGGGCAGGACCTCAGGGACCCTGTGGATGTGGGTGGACTCACTCACCTGGATGCAAGGATACAGCTTGGTCAGGGCTAGGAATTCATGTCAAACAGCCCTGAAAGCACATTCTTTGCACTTAAGAAAAATGTATTATAAAAGGTTATAAAATAGGAAAACCAATGCTTGGGAAGAAGTATATAATCTGAAAACAGAAATGGAGGATATAATCTAAATTACAACTTCATCGAGAAAAATCTCTCAGTGGAGTTTCGATTTTTGATTAAGGAAAGATATGTATTATATGTTGGTATTGTTTATTATTTCTCTTCCGTCCCATGTAATAAGCACACATTATTTTCTTTCAGAGCATAGCAGTACCATTAATTTGGTAGGCAATTATGGCTCTTTAACATATGCTTACTAATTAAACAACATAGAAATCAATTAGCAATTATATAAAAAAGTAGGAGGGAAGGACAGATGGGCAGATGGAAAGGAGGAAATCTATTGACTATATGTCTAGATATCGTTGTAAGAATTTTAACATTAATATAAGAATGCCATAAATTCATTCATTCATTAACGAAATGGACTAATGAACTGCAGAGAGTTTAGATCACACAGCTGGGAAGCAGGGGAATTTGATTAGAACCATACAGGGTGCCTCTAGCATCTGAATTCTTAACCTCTACACCCTGCTCCATTAAAGTGGTAGGGAAATAAGAGACTATATAAGTCAACATAATAAAAGTAAAGAGTCTAAGAGAGCACTTTATGCACATCCAGACAGGGAGACCTCATCTGCCAGCTAAAACTATACCTCAAGTGTAAGTAACATACGTGGTACATTTCCGAATGAAAACATCAGAGCTTCTCACCACAGCAGGGACCTGGGGCCAAGCAGGTGATTCCTGGAGGGAAGGGGGCAGGATTTATCTGAAAGCCTAATTTATCTTCCCTTTCTGAACCTGCTCAGAGACTTACAGATGTCTTTACTGTTTTTATTTCCTCTTAGACTGCTGGTTCTTGGTGAGCGGGTACGGAACATTGATCCCTGAAGATCTTACATTTAAAAAAATCCATATAGTAATTCAATAAATATTTATTTAAAACAATCAAAGACCATTTAGGGAATATGAAAGAAAAAATATGTACAATTTTTTAAATCATGCTTTTTCTCCTTAATGGAATTTTTAAAAGCAAAACCTCAAGTAATTTTCTTCCCTGATCCTTACGCAAAAGCATAAACTGATGGTGGATCCACTTCTGTTCAATTCAGTAGCTGAGAAGCAGCACCAATAAGATCTCAATATTTTCCTCTCCTATGGGAGAAGCACCTGGCAATCCACGCCCAAGGCAATCCCAAAACTGTCAGCCATTGAAAACCCTATGAGGGTCGCTATGAGTCGGACACAACTTGACGGCACCTAACAACAACAACAACAACATTTTCCTCTCCATCCGGGCCTTCCCAAAGACAACCAGAGGCATGAGGAGAAGGTTAGCAAGAAATTCAAAAGGAAAGCCTTTGTTTCTTATGGACTTTGGGTGTACATACATAATGAATTCACTTCTGTACAATAAATATAGTTTCGAATAATTTAACTACAAAAACAACAAAAGAAGAGACACATTAGTGAAGGCTCATGGGCTCACACTCAATGGCAGAAACATATATATAATATACATAATAATATGTAATATGTTATAGGTAAGATGTTATCTCACCTACAATAATAGCATGCATAATGGAAAGTTACTTATATATGTTAATAAATGAATATATATCATGTTATGTATTATTTTGTTATATAGCATCCATATTATATTAACGTATTATATTGCATTTTATGTAATATTATATACATGTGTATGTGTCTGTACATATATCTCATTTCTGCAAAAGAATTTTGACTTTCTAGAGCTGAACCATGTGGGTAGTGGTGGGAAATTAAATTTTAGTGCACATAAGCGACCCCTGTTGTTGATAGATGCTGTCGAATTGAGCCCAACTCATAGTCACCCTATGTACAACAGAACAAAAAACTCCCACCACTGTGCCATACACATGGTCATTTTTATGTTTAGGCACATTGTTGTAGCCACTGAGTCAATACAACTAGTTAAGGGTTTTCCTTTGTTCGTGACCTCAGTTAGACTCAATAGTTTAAACTGTCTAGTGCACTTTGTTTCTGTGTCTGGAATTAATGCTCAGTATTTCAGAGTTGTGGCCTTCCTTTACTCCTGCCCAAGCTGGCACTCAATGCTTTTGTGACCAGAAGGCAGTTACAGGTAGGTGGATTCTCTGAATTATGATTTTCTCCATTTTGACCTGTTCATAAACTGGGGCCCTGAAGGGCTGTTGGAAATGTGCCATAACCTTCTTCTAACCTTCTCCATGGAAGATGGAGCCTGGTGAGTCTTCAAAATATTCTCTCTGGCTATTCAAGGTCAAGTCATTTTCTTGTACATTTCATGAATCAACAGTGTTGTCAGTCTTCATAAGGTGAGAATGAATCCAGTCCAAAGCAATCTTTACTGCATCATTGATTGGGTGTCCCCTTTTGCCAGGGGCGTGGCCAAGGACATGGCAATGCCCTTAACAAACCCTCCAGGAATCTTCTCAGCAGACTCCTGCAACTCCTCTTCCCACTTATACCATTCCCTAATAAGGAGACCTAAGAGTAGCTTGCTCTCTTGGTGGTGGCGCACACCGGTAATCACCTGGCTGCGGAGGATGAGGCAGGAGGATCACGAGTTCGAGGAGATCCTGGGCAACACTTTTGGGCTGGGATTTAGCTCAGTGGGTAGAGTGCTGCGCTGCAGTCTCTGAGGTCCCAAGTTCAATTCCCAGCACTGCAAAAATGGGAGAAGGACCTGGTAACCCACTCCCAAGGCAATCCCGAAACAGTCAGCCATTGAAAACCCTATGAGGGTCGCTATGAGTCGGATACTGACTTGATGGCACCTAACAACAAGAGTAGCTTGGGAGAACTAACTATAAGGCCCAGGTTCAGCCTGCCAGTACCACAAAATATAGAAAGGAAGAATAAGAGAAAGAAAGAAAGGAAGGAAGGGAGAGAGAAAGAAAATTATATATAAGGCAAAAATAATGAAAACCAAATAAAGAAATTGTAAGTCAATGGTATTGAAAAACAAAAATATTAGAGAAAATTTTATGAAATAATACATTTTGAAAACAATAAAATTACCAGGTGTAGTGATGCACCCTTGTAATCTCAGCAACTTGGGAGGCAGAGGCAAGAGGATCTCAAGTTCAAGGCCAGAGCAGCCTGCATAACTTAGAGAGACACTGTCTCAAAAGAAAAAGTAAAAAATAGGCTTGGGGGTATGGCTTAGTGGTAGAGTGCTTACAAAAGCATGCATGTGGCCCTGGATTCAAGCCCTCGGTACCACAAAAACAACAACAAAAAAAAAATTCACACACAAAAATAAATTCTTTGTCACACTGAACAAGGAAAACAGAGAACACACAAAATACTGGTGTCATCCATATGGCTGTAATCCTAGCAACAAGGAAGGCAGAGACATAAAGATTGCATATTGGAGGCTAGAGGCAGGTTGTGCAACTTAGCCAGACGCTGTCTCAAGATAAAAAGTAAAGAACAGGCTGGGGATACAGCTTAGTGGTAGTGTGCTTGCAAAGCATGTGTGGTACCACGGGTTTGCAAAATAAATGAATTCATTAACTTTAAAAAGTGAATAACAAAATAAAAATACTGTTATCAGAAAGCCCAGGGCACTGTGTCAATCCATCTTGTTGAGGGTCTTCCTTTTTTTCATTGACCTTCCATTCTACCAAACTGGCCTCTTCTGACAACATGTCCAAAAATCCATATGACACAGACTAGCCATCCCTGCTTCCAAGAAGCTCTCCAGTTGCACTTCTTCTAGAACTGATCTGTTGGTTCTTTTGGCAGTCCATGGTATACTCAATATTCCTCTCCCAGCCATAATTCAAAAGCATCAATTCTTCTTCTGTCTTCCTTATTTGCTGTCCAGCTTTCACAAGCATATGATCCAACAGAAAATATCATGCCATGACTCAGGCACACCTTCATCTTCAATGTGACATCTTTACTTTTTAGCACATTAAAGAGGTCTTTTGCAACAGCATTTCCCAATGCAGTGTCTTTTGATTTCTTCACTGCTATTTCTACAGGTGTTGATTGTAGATCCAAGCACAACAAAATCTTGGACAGCCTCAGTCTTTTCTCCATCAGTTTAGGAGAAAATCTTCATATTGACACCAATATCCAAACAGAGACATTATAAGCAAACTGCAGTACGACACACAGTTCAAACCACACTTAGTGACAAAAGCCTGAATCATGTCCCTTAATAATGGATACACAGCAAGGACATGCAGTCTCATGACTTTATTTAACAATGCATTGGAGGGTCACACTAGAAAGTTACAGAAATAAAACAGATGGTATATTCTTCAGAAAGAAGGAATAAAAGTTATTATTCACAGCCAATGGATTGTTTATATAGAGATTCCCAAAGAATATAGAAAAAAAAGGAATAAATTGTGTTAGCAAGGAACCAGGACAGCACTCAATATAGAACAATGTAGTTTTTACATATATCTTAGCGGGCTGGGATTTAGCTCAGTTGGTAGAGCGCTGTGCTGCAGTCTCTGAGGTCCTGAGTTCAATTCCCAGAACCGCAAAAATGGGAGAAGGGCCTGGCAATCCACTCCCAAGGCAATCCCGAACCAGTCAGCCACTGAAAACCCTATGAGGGTCGCTATGAGTTGGATACTGACTTGACAGCTCCTAACAACAACAACAAGCTTTGAACACAGGCAGTCTGACTCCAGGGCCTTTGCCTCCTCATTGCAGATGTAACTCAGTGGTAAAGCACTTGGCTAGCATGAGCAAGGCCCTGGGCTCAGTCCCCAGCACTGAAAAAACTTAAATAAATAAATAAATGAATAAACAAACAAATAATACTTGAACAATTATGTATTGAAATAAATTAAGACCAGTCATAGTACTGAATCATATGAAATATACAGGGATAAATGTAACAACCTCTTTGAGACTTACACAGGAAGAATTATAAAACAATAATCTAAGGAATTAAAGGAAAAGTACAAGTGTGAGTGAATGTGCATACATGATGAATTGGAAGGCTCCGCACTGTCTGTATGTCAACTCTTTCCAAATTGTTTACCTTCATATTAAATGCATTTCTAATTAAAATTCCAGTAGGCATTTTCATATAAATGTGCAAGCTGATACTAAATTTTGCATGGGAAGGAGATGAGCCTATATAGTTTCTTTTAGCATGAAATCAGACAAAAAAAGACCCAAGTTAGAGAATTTAACATTGCCACATTCAAAACCTAACGTGACTCTAAAGTAATCAAATCAGGTATCTTTTGATATAAGACTACATATATAGAATAAGGGCACAAAGAGAGTTCAGAAATGTGTCCATTCACAAATGTTGGCCTATAGCTTTCTGACCACAAAATAAATCCCTGGAAATAGTTCCTTCCCAACAACTGATGAAAGAACAACCAGACATATTTTAGACATATTCATAAAAGAACCTCACATGATAAACAAAAAAAAAATCAACTTTAAGGATCAAAGATTTAATGTAAGAAATCTTCAAAAGTTCTAAGAAAAAGTCTTTGGAGTTCAGGAAAAAAATTTCATACATACAACATAAAACACATGGGCCATCGCAGAAGAAAATATATTAAAAAAAAACAATGTCATTGAAAACATGAAAGTTCTGCTTTTTAAAAGCACACTGTCAAGAAAAGGAAAAGGTCAGGGACACATTGAGAGACAATACCTCCAAAACATGTATATGATAAAGGATGATATCCAGGAGATATTTTTAAAAATCTCTTACTACTCTAAGAAGAACACAATTAAAAAATTGGCAAAGGATCTCAACAGATACTTCATGGAAGAAAGATGCAGATGGTAAGCAGCACATAAAAATATGTTCAATATGAGCAGCCATTAGAAATGCAAAGTAAAACCACAGTGAAATACCACAACCCATTTACTAGAATGAATAAAATGAAAAGAAAAATAACGAATCTCCAAAATACTGGTGAGAAGTTGGAAGAGATGGAAACCTTAAATAGTGAGGGTAGAAATGGAAAAGTGCAAAAGGATTTTAGAAGAGTTTTATGTTTTTTTAAAAGTTAAGCATACACTAAAGAATTTGTATCCTACTCCTAGCATTTACCTGAGAAATGAAAACATGTTTGATAATCTATAAGCAAAAGTTTATAACAAATGTAATTCATAATAACTAAAATTCTGAAATAATATAAAAGTCTACTACTGGTGAATGGACAAATAAGTTATGATACATTCACTCCATGACTGACTACTCAGTAGGTTTTGGAGTCAGACACGCTACAGTTGTGGTTCATATTACTCAGCAATTTTTAATGCCTTATTGGTGTCTAACAGAACATAATTGAAATTCACATGCATTATGCTGAATGAAAGAGGCACAAAATCTACATGTAGTACTGTTATTGTTGATCTGATATTCTGAAAAAAGGCAAATCACAGAGACAGAAATGAGATGAGGTCATCAACTTGGGTGGAGGGAAGAGGTGAGTACAATGGGGCAGGAGGGAGCTTTGTGGGATGGGGGCACAACTTCCTCTCTCCCTTTTGGCCATGGTTCCATGACAGTGCACATTTGTGAAAACTCATGAACCACCAAACAATGAGTCTTATTGCCAGGGCATGGTGCTGCACCACCTTAACAAAACAAAAATTAAAGAACGAGCTTTGTTTTTTACATATTGTATGTCAAATTACTCACTGTATTCTGAATGTATCATAAAACAAACTTGAATTTTTTAAAAATGTTTATCACTTGACAGAGACAAAAAAATACATTGTCATGGCAATCATAGGTGGGACAGCCAAGTGAGACCTGAAGGAAGAGACGAGACAGAGTAGCTACTCACTGAGTAGCCAGGCAGCATGGCAGGATAAAATATGAAGTAAAAGAGGACTGTGCAGGAATAAAATGAAAGCATACAAGTGATGACACATTCATAGCACTCTCAAACACTGCACCATCAAAATATTTGCAAAAATATTAATACATCCCCCACAAACACCTGTGTTTGTGAAAGTATTTGCTTTACAAAACAACATCATGACCTCTCTCTCCCCTTCCCTCATTACCCAGTAATCTACAACGTCTATAAAAAGCTGGTCCATGAAGATTTTTTTGTAGTTTTTCCAATTTTTCTTCCCTGGATAACATAAGAAACCAAAACATGTAGTTATACCTTGTTGATTTATGAACATAAATATAACCCCCCACGTGCCCATCAGCTTGTCATTCTGTGGGACCTTGTGCATTGATGTGATGCTGAAAGCCGTGCCACTTGTATTTTAGATACCAGCAGGGCCACCTATGGTAGATAGGTTTCAGCTGAGCTTCCAGACTATGAGAGACTAAGAGAAGGACCTGGCAGCCCATTGCTGAAACAATTGAAAACCCTATGAATAGCAGACATGCACTGCCAAATACAGTGCCACAAAATGAGCCCCCCAAGAAATAACGGGAGGAGTTGCCTCCTCAAAGTAGAGTTGACCTTAAGGACCGGAATGGAGTAAAATAGTTGGGACCTTCTTTTGTTGATGTGGCACAACTCAAAATGAGAAGAAACATAGTAACTGCAACAAGAGGCTCAAACATAAAAAGACTGTATGCATGGCACAGTGTTGGGTAGTCTTTCACTCTGCTGTACTTAAGGTTTCAATAAGTTGGGTCTAACTCAACAGCAGCCTGCAGCTGTAGCCCTGTGGCATCTGATCCCATCAGATCTCGGAAGCTAAGCAGGGTCGGGCCTGGTTAGTACCTGGATGGGAGACCGCCTGGGAACACCAGAAGCTGTAGGCTTGGGAGAAGGACCTGGCAACCCCCTCCCAAAAATCAATCCACCATTGAAAACCCTATGAACAGCAGAGAAGCACTGACAATAGTGTTTCCCCTGTTGTACAGAGGGTCGCTATGAGTTGGATACCGACTCGACAGCACCTAACACCAACAACAACAACTCAACAGCACCTAACAACAGTAGTGATAAGCACATGAAGGGATGGAAATGTTAATAAGCTTGATTGAATCACTCCATAATACATATATATATATATGAAAACATCATGCTACAGTAGGCCCATAAATAAGTGTATTTTTGTCAACTTTAGTAAACAAGTAAAATAAAGGAATAAATACATAAAGAGCTCAAAAAGCATTCAGTTAAACTGAACACGTGAGCACCTGTAACAAGCAGGGTCTTGGTGTGGATGTAATTGTGAAAGTAATATTTTATTATATCACAGACCAAATAATAAATTCTAAGTCCATTATTGAAGAAATAAGAACCACAAACACAGGAGCAGACCCTTCCCGTATCGTAATTTACAGGTCTTTCAATTAGTCTCTTTTCAAAGTAAGAGTCCTTGTAGAAAGCGCTAGACTAGAAAACATTTTAAAGTAGATGGGTGAAGAAAGAAAGAGAACAAAACTGTGCTGAATGCTTGGTCCATACTCTGCGTGCCAGCAATCTTACCCCACGTAAAAATCTCACTTAACTCTAAAGACATTCTTTAGCTTTCTGTTTTCAAAGGAAGCTATGATAGTCACAAAATACATGCAATATGTACCAAACATTATGAATGACAATTTTAAAATGGTTACTGATAATAATAAATACAAAACACCACCCCTGCAAGATAACTTAATTTATCTTCTGTAAACAATTCATTTCCAACCAATTTTTCTAACAATATTTAATAACAGTTCATTTAAATTAAATTAAGTTAATCAAATATTGAAGATAGAAATCAGTGAAGAGTTGCTTATGTACTTATGGAGAAGTGAAACTCTAAGCCAATTGCTATTATGTCTGTAGTATTTCCTATTTGTATTACCCTTCTTGATCAATGTAAAATTTTTATGATATATAATGTTAGTGGATTTTGTGGATTTCAGCCTTAGAGAGGTTCCAAGAAAATAGCACATGAAACAAGTCTATTTTTGGAGTATGTGGTATGTCAGAAGTATTATGGGAGGCTTCTTTAGATGATACTGATGGTAAAATTTTCAATTTTACAATTTATGTACCATTTCCACCAACTGTACTTTGGTTGTTTGGTGCCAGCAAGTCAGGTCCGACTCATGGAGACCCTCATAGGGTTTTCAATGGCTGTTTTGCAATTGCTTCAGGATGGGCATGCATGCATTTACTCAAACACATATACATGTGATACACCATTTCCATTACACTAGAGAGAATCCTCAAAACTTCATTGTGGAGCCTGTTCTCATCCACCTTCATCTTCCCTAATAGAAAAAGAGTTTGTGCAGCTATCATCATTTCCCACGCTATCTCTGACTTTTAAGCTTTTCATTTCCATTTTTTTCAATTTTATGCTAAAAATTAACCTATATTGTGTACAGTTCTATGAAGCTAACACATGTGTAAACAGATGAGAGCACTGCCACAATCGGGACACAGAACACACCCACAAGCCCTCAGCTCCACTGTGGGCGCCTTTGTAACATCCTCATCTCTCACGGGCAATCCCTGGGCGACTTGCTCTCTGTCACCTGTAGGTTTATCCTTTCATGAAAACCACGTAAGTGGACTCACACATGCCTCCTTTTGAGATTGGCTTCTTTCATTTAGCAGAATGCCTCCGTGATTCAAATGGTTGGATATACCAAGAGCTCATTCCTTCTTATTGCTTACAAATATCCCATTCCTTAGATGAATCAGAAGTTGTTTATCCTGGCACAAGCTGAAGAATATTAGGTGGCTTCAAATTTGGGGCAATTATGAATAGAGGTGCTATAAACACTCATTAACAAGTTTCCCTGTAAACATAAACTTACATTCCTATGAGGTATATTACTAAAATACCCATGAAATGAACAGCTAGGTTACATGGTAATTATATACTTAATTTTTTTTAAAGCAATACTGATTTCCAGAGTGATTAAAGCATTTCACATTCCTACCAGCAAAAAGCTTTTTGGTTGTCTTGAGTCCTTTTCAGCTCATGGAATTTATCGTCAGTATTATTTATTGAGCCATTCTATTACACATGAGCTTATAACTCATTATGGTTTTAAGTTTCATTTTTTAATATGCAAGTGGTTTTAAACATCATTTCATGTTTTTTATTCTTGTTTGTTTGCCACGTTATAACCTCTTTGATAAGTGTCTAATCAAGATTTTACCATTATTGTATTCTTACAGTTAAGTTTTAACAGTTTTCATATGTTTCAGTTAGGTAGGTGATTAGCAAATATTTCCTTAAAGTCTGTATATTGCCTTTTTATTCTTTTAACGTTGTCTCACACAGGAAAATTTTTGATGAAGTCTATTGTCTCAATTGCTTTTTTTAATGAATCTTGCTTCAGGGGCCTGTCTAATGAGTCTTTACTTCTTAAGCTCAGGTCATGAAGATTTTCTCCTATGTTCTCTACAAAGTTCACTGCTTTGTCTTTTACATTTAGATCCATGAAACATTTTTATTTAAATGTGTACAAGGTGTTAGCTTTAAGTTGAGGGTTCTTTCTTTCTTTCTTTCTTTCTTTCTTTCTGTCTTTCTTTTTTTAACATAAGGATAACCATTTGCTCCAAAATTATTTGTTTCTCCATGCCATTTGTTTGCAATTTTGTGAAAATCAACTGGACATATTTGTGAGCCTATTTATAGAATCATTATGCTGTCCCATTGATCTATTTTGTCTGACCCTCCAGTGATCTCACTCTGAATATTATATTTTGTTAACAAATTTAAAAGTAGGTAGCAAGAGTTTTCAAACTTAATTTTCTTTCCAGAGATATTGTTAATTTGTTTTTCCACACACTAGATGTTTTAGAAACAGTTCCTGTGAAGTTCCTCCTAGGATTTGAACAGAATTGCCTTAGATCAAGTCAGTTGCTGTAGTGCATCCCAGCAACTCAGGAGGCTGAGGCAAGTGTATCGCAAGTTTCAGGCCAGAGGCAGCCTGTGCAACCTAGCAAGACCCTCTCTCAAAATGAAAAATAAAGGCTGGGGGCATAGCTCAGTAGCAGAGCTCTTCCTTATCACATGTGAAGCTTTGGGCTCAACCCCCTCCCCAAGAGGTTCAAAAAGAGATTATCTTAAATCCACTAGACCAATTTGGGGAGCACTGGGGATGTTGAGTCTTCTAATCTACATACATGGATCTGACTGTTCTGTATGTCTATATGTATTTTAGGTTTCATTGACTTATTTTATAGGTGTTCTATCATTTTCAGTGTAAAAATGCAATGTATTTTCGCTCAAAATATAACTAAATATTTATTTTTAAAGGTAGTAACTTTTTATAAAACCAGTTCTAATTGTTCTTAGATTGTACATAGAAATACAATAAATTCTGTATTGATCTTATACCCAATTTACTAAAAATATTTTTGTAGAATTTTTGATATTTTCTACACACATAATACTATCTTCTGCAAAGTTTTATTAGTTCATTTTTACTCTCTGTGGCTTCTGCTATTTTTCTTACCTTATTGCACTTGCTAGAAATGTGGCACAATACCAATAGCCTTGGGGAGAGTGAACAATATATCCCTATTCCTATCATACAGTAAAATGCATAGTCTTTTTCCATTAAGTAAAGTAAGTGCAGGGTCATTGTATACGCCCAATATTCAAACTGGGTTCTCTTTGTGACTTTTTAACCATGAATAAGCATAAGATTTTTAAAAACTTATTTTCCTGCATCAATTAATGATAAGATATAAATTTCCTTCATTATATATAACATACGGCATAACATACAGCTATAACATATATACCTGTATGTTATACAGATATATATCATATAGCATAATATTGATTATTTTTTTAAATATTGACCCAACCTTGAATTTTTAGAATAAAGCCTAGCTGGCCAAAGTAAATTATTATTCTTATATGCTGCTAAATTTGACTTGATAATTTTTGGAGGGTCTTTAAAATCAATATTAATGATATATATTGGCCTGTAGTTATTCTTGTACTATCTTTCTCTGAGTTGGCATTAGGATAATGTGGCTTCATGAAATTGATTGGTACTATTTTCCACACAAAGGCAAACATTATTTAAAAGCATTGCTATTTCTTCTTTAAATGTAGTGTAGAATTCTCCATTTTAACCATCTAGACCTGGAGATTTCTTAACTAGAAGGTTTGTACCAATGAGTTAAATTTCCTTAACAGCTTATATGAGTACTCAGGCTATCTACTTAATTTGAGGTTAGTGTGGGTAGTTTGTATTTCTTGGAACATGTTCCATTTTATCTAAGTTGCCAGATTTACATAGGTAAGGTTACACTACTCTCTTATAATTTTATATCTGCACAACCTGTAATAACATTTCCTCTTTTGTTTATGGTATTGGTAATTTCTATCTTCTTTTTCTTTTTCGGTCATTTTAGAAGCCAGTTAATTTTACTTATCATTTCCTATGATGGTTTCTATCTTAAGTGTCCCCCAAGACCCCTTATGCTAAAAATTTGGTTATCAGCCTGTGGCATTACTGGGAAATAGTGGAACCTTTAGGAGGTAGGGCTTAGTAAATGAAAGTTAGGTCCCAGGGGCAAGTCCCTGAAGGAGATGTTGGAATCCCAGCCCCTTCTTCTCTCTCTTTTTGCTTCCTGGTCATCAAGAGATGAGCAAATTTGAAACATTTATTGATGAAGATCAAAGAACACAGCCTTCAGTATGGATTGCATCTCAACATCAAGGAAACAAAATTGGGTCAGTAAGCAACTTCATGATAGATGAAGAAAAGAATGAGATTGTCCAAGATTTTATTGTACTTGGTTCTACAATCAACACCCACAGAAGCAGCAGTCAACAAATAAAAACACACTTTGCATTGGGAAAAGCTGTGGCAAAAGACCTCTTTAAAGTGTTAAAAAGTAGAGATGTCACATTGAAGGCATAGGTATGACTGATTCACACCATGGTGTTTTGGATTGCATCATATGGTTATGAAAACTGGACACTGAATAAGGGAGACAGGAGAAGTGATGCTTTTGAATTATGGTGGTGGAGATGAATATTTAATATACAATGGATTGCTAAAAGAATCAACAGATCCATCCTAGAAGTGAAATCAGAATGCTCCTTGGAAGCATGGATATCTAGACTGCATCTTACATCTTACATAGTTGTCAGATGGGACCAATCCTTGGGGAAGGACATGATGTTTGGGAATGTGGCAAGTCAACAAAAAAAAGGAAGACCCTCAACTAGATAGATTGACACAGTGGCTGCAACAATGGCCCTAAACATAAAAATGATAGCATGCATGGCAGTGTCAGATAGTGTTTCACTCTTTTGTACACAGAGTAGCTATGAGTCAGACCCAACTACAAGGCACCTAACAATAAGAACATACCCTCTTCAACATAAAATTCTGCTTTGCAAAAGGCCCCAAAGCAATAGACCCAGCCAACCATGGACCTAAATCTCTGAAACTGTGATCCAGAATAAAACTTCCCATCTCTTAAGTTGACTGTCTCAGATACTGTGTCACACAATTGCACACAATTCCAAAGATCCACCTCTTTGTTTTCTTTATTTTTACCTAACATTTGCCTCTTGTAAATGTTATTGATTTTTGCTACTATCTTTGTTATCTGATTCATTCCAATGGCTTTTGGGTTTATTTTTCTTTTCTCTGGGTTTTTCAGCTGAGAGATCACATTACAGTTTGAGATATGCCATCTTTTCTAATGTATGCATTTAGCACTACAAATTTCCTGCCCAGCATTGTTTTAGTTGTGCCCAGCAAATTTTGATGTAATGCATTTTTCCATTCAGTTAACTCACTGTGTGTTTTTATTTCCCTTGAGCCTTCCTTTTGGACCCATAGATAATTCAGAAGTGTGTTGTTTATTCTCAAACATTTGCCAATATCATCCTCTTTTAAGTCAACATATAAAAGAATCTGAACCAGGTCAAGAACAGATTGAAGTATTTTTAGCAATGATTAACTTTTTATGCACAATCTATATGGAACTTAGAAAAATATTAAAAACTAGAAAAGAATGCTAAGATAATTATGGCTTCCTTGGATTCTAAGAAAGAATGACTTTCATGGAGAGAATAGGCTTCTAGTGAAATCTGAGAACTGGAGAAACAGGTATCAGTCTACTGATAGGACTACTTAGTTAATTGGAATGGCTGGTGATGAAGACCTAAGAACAAAGACTTTATGCCTCTTCCTGGGTACAATTAGGAGAAGGACTCAGCAACACACTCCCACCCCACCCCCCCAAAAAAATCTGCCATTGAAAACCCTATGAATAACAGAGAAGCACTGACAATAGTGTTTCACCTGTTGTACATAGGGTTGCTATGAACAGGACACCAACTTGGTGGTACCTAAAAACAACAACAACTGGGTACACATACCATGACCAACTGTGCAAAATCCTATTTTGCTTTCATTTTAAGAAATGAGAAGCCAGGAAGCGTGGCACACAGCTGTAATCCCAGGGACCCAGGAAATAGAGACCAGAGGATTGCAAATGTGAGGCCAGGGGCAGTCTGAGTAACTTACCAAGACCCTGACTAAAAATAAAAATGGGCTGAGGGTGCAGCCCAGTAGTGGATTACTTGCAATATATATGCAAGGCCCTGGGTTCAACCTCAAAGTACCACAACAAAATGGGGGGAGTAAGAACCACTAAAGGGAATCAAACCATAGACAAAAAATTCACCTTAGTTTCTAGTTCCACTAAGCAAATGTTATACAATTTAAAATTCAAGCAAAGAAACCAAGTATGCATAAAAAACACTCTGCATTTGAAAATAGATGCATTATATTATTTGTATCATATTGAATATCATATAATGATACATTATATAATATTATTTGATTTTTTGCTAAAACTTTCAGAAAAGCACCAAACTTATCTATGATGCTTCTGCTCCTGTATTTCAGGGGAATGGGAAGAAATAAATTTACAGAGGAAATCCTCATTTCTATCAACAGTCCAATTCCAAAGGCCCATGACTTCTGGCAATGAAGCTCTGGGAGAGCTGGTAAGCAGCAGTAAGTGGAACTGGCATAGGTCATAGTTGTCAACACAGGAAATGGAAGAGGCTTTTGTGTCACAGAATACGCAGGGAATATGAGCAGTGGATGTAATATTCTTGTTTTGTGATTTTGGTTAAACCACCTGAATTCTCAGGATGCCAACTTCCCTAGCACTAAAGTATAAAAAGGAAACCACAAATCTCTAAGTTCCCTTCCATATGAAAAATATTTTGATGTTGTGATTCCGTCGTGCATTTGACATCTGCTTCAAAGGACATGGAAAAAGCTGGTGTGGAACGGGAAGGAGTAAAGCATTTGAATCAATACACCCAGGATCCCAATGAGATAAGAAGTTTCTGAGACGACAGGTAACCTGAGCATACTGAGTTGACCGATGCATAATGTATAAGTGTGCCCAAACACCAAGCTGCAGCACATAAAGACAAGCAATTCTGGTCTGCTAAAAACAAAAGCAAAAAACCTGGGAGTGGAACTTTACTTTTACTTTGCTATCTGTGTGGCTACAGTAAGTACAACATGAAGTTGAAACAACATGAAGTTTGTCTCATTCAACATGGAAGGATTGTTTGAAAAATAAGTGTGAAAACATGAGTTACAATACTTTGTAAGTCTTAAACACAAAAGAGTACAATGTTGCCAGTGGTCAATATATGAAAACAGAATTGGCAAGGCCTCATAATCACAGACAGAGAGGACTAATTACAGTAAGAATTATAATTTCCAATATCAAAACGTAGCTGAACAGTTCTATGGCTGCCCTAGCAGTTGAGTATTTTAAGAAACAGCAGCATCTGCTGTCTCTCAACTTTTACAGTATGAGTGTCCTGGGTGACCAATCAGATCTTTTTGTACAAAAGGCTTGAAATTTTTGGTTACCCCTTCACACACACATGCCCAATTTAAATGCTTTTGAATCTGTTTCTTGTTTTGAAGAAAAAAAAAAGATTTTGTTCTGCTCAAACACTCTTGAGCATACTCTAGAGAATGAAACAATAATGTTACGAATCTTTGATCACTAGCATGCATACAAGGTCCTGTTTAGGTCAGTTGGTAGAGTACTGCTCTGTACTCTCTGAGGCCCTAGGTTCCATCTCCAGCACCACAAAAATGGTAGAAGGAAGTGGCAGGCCACTCCCAAAACAATCTCAAAACAACTCCCAAAACAATCAGTCACTGAAACCTCTATGCTTGGCGAAGAAGCACTGATACAGTGCCCAGCATGGTAGTGTCAGACAGTATTTCATTCTGTTGTACTTAGGGTCACTATCAGTTGGACCTGACTTGACAGCACCTAACAACAACAACATCCACAAAGTAGTTGGTAGCTGGACTATGGGGTCATCTTTTGAAAAGAAATCAATTCTGAAAATAAACACATATACTTTTGCTCTTATTGTATTTCCAGACCCTTTACTCTCTCCATTCCAACAGGCACTGTGCGGTAACAAGCACTCATTATCTTCAGCTTAGAGCATTACCAGCCACACGGGTTGGTTTCTTTCATTCCAGTCTTCCACTGTGTTGGGACAACAAATTTCACACACAGCGTCTCTTTCATAACACCAAACAGTCTTTGTGTTTTCTCTCCCAGACATCCTCATGTTCCCTTCCTAGAGAACATGCCCTTTCCAATATTCCAAGAGAGTCTTATTGATCACCAACTTTCCCTGTGCCCTAAGGGAGTACCCTACTTCTCCAGACTTTGGGTCAGGCATGTCCAGCCTATGGCCCAGGACAGCTTCAGTAATAGGGGCCTACAAATTTTTAACATGATGTGGGTATTGGCATTTATTTTCTTTGTGATCCTCTTTATCATAAATATGTAAGAATTATACTACATAATGTATGCATGGTCCAGGACAATTCCTTTTAACTCAGTGTGGCCCCGGGAAGCCAAAAGGTTGGACAGCGCTGCTTCAGCCATTCTACATTCACACAGTGCAATTCCAGGGGTTGACTTTTATGACCTGTGGAATTTCTTTCCTTTCCCAAATCTGCATTTTTGAATTCCTCCACCTGTCCGTTGAAGATTTCAAACACACCATTTATTTCCCATCTTCTCTGACAGACGTGAACTATGTTCCAGAATAGTGGATCTGACACTTTGGTGAGTATCAGAGCCACCTGGGCAATCTGGTAAAAACACAGAGGTCTAGGCCCTCCCTTTACGTGAGCCCAGCCTTTCCGTGGTTCATTTGCTGTCAAGGTAAGGACTGATATATACGAATATTCAAAAATTGCTGCTGGGATTTGAGGTAGTAAGATTCAGCTGCCACAGCAATATTCAGTTTCAGTAACTGACTACCAAAGCTCTATATTTTTGAAAGAAAGTCAGATTCACCAAACTCATGACCACTGCCTGAAGCCTATCTTGATTTTTCTCAAAATAATCTTTGCTCTTAGAATACAAATGTCAATATTACATATTATATTGCAGCCACCTAAGAGATATTGCTTTCAAATTGTAATGTGATACTAAGTCCTGTCTTAAAATGTACATAGTCAAATCTTGTCAGTATCTCTTCTTTCACATTAGCACCTAATATAATAGCACATCTTATAATCAAATTTTCTTAGATTTGATAAAAGACAATAGTAAAGATATGAAGATAAGAAAATTCTACTCTAAACTGGGAGCAGGGCACATGCCTGTAATCCCAGCAACTCAGGAGACTAAGAAAAAAGGATTGCACATTCAAGGCCAGAGGCAATCTGCATAATTTTTTTTTTTCAGTACTGAGGTTGAACCAAAGGCCTCGCACTTGCATGCTCCATAAGGGCTGTACCACTGAGCTGTACCCTCAGCCCATTTTATTACTTTTTGAAATAGGGTCTGGCTAAATTATGCAGACTGCCTCTGGTCTCCAACTTGCGATCCTCCTGCCTCCACCTCCCAAATCACTAAGATTATAGGCATGCACCACCACCCCCAGCCAGTCTGCATAATTTAGTGAGACCCTGTGTCAAAATAAAAAAAAAATTAAAAATAGGCTGAGGGTGCAGCCCAGTGGTAGAGGACTTGCAACGCATGTGCAAGGACCTGGGTTCAATCCCCAAGTAAAAGAAAAGAAAAGGAGAAGACAGGACAGGAAAAGAAAAAAGAAAAAGAAAAGAGAAGAGAAGAAGAGAGAAGGCAAGGCAGGAAGGCAAGGAAGGCAGGGAGGAAGGGAGAGAGGGAGGGGAAGGCAGGGAGGAAGGGAGGGAAGGGAAGAGAAGGGACAGGAAGGGAAGGGAAGGGAGGAATGGAGGGAGGGAGGGAAGGAGGGAAGAAGGAAAAAAGAAGGAAATAAAGAATGAAAGAAGGGGAAGCTGAACTCAGTCTAGGATATATAAATATAAATATATCAAAGTTGATTTGGAGTCTTGGTGCTGTAGTATCTAATCATTCAGAGAACTGAAATTTATTCTTTCCAATAGTCAATTTGGTTGGCTAGAGCCATGAAAGGGTGGAGCTTGGGCCATATCATAGTTCTGAATTATTTTTTGATGTTATGTGGATGACAAAACCCAGGTTTATCGTGAAAACACTTCGAAAATAGTGTTCCTGAGTTGTCTGTTTCTGTGTAACTACTAAATGTAGTGGCACAAGAGGACACATTTTTATTACTGCTATGTATAGTGGTTCCAGGGCTACTGCGGCTCAGGTAGACGGACCCCTTTGGGGATCTGCACGTGGTTGCAAGTCAGAGCGTGAGTGGCTGGGTTAGAGAAGGCTCACAGATTTGATGCCTCGCTGGGAAGACACACACAGCTGGGACCTGGGATATCTGCGCTCCTCTGGCATCTCTGTCAATCTCTATGTGGTCTGTCCATGAGGCCTCCATGGAGGACTGGCCTCACTTAGTCACTCTTAGTCACTCTGCAGACTCAGAGCTCCAAAGGTCAGTGTCACCAGAGAGAGAGAGAGAAACAGAATATGAGAGAAAGAGGGGGAAAGGGAGAGGAGGACAGAGAGGGAGAGAAAAAGAACAAGCAAGGACCTGTGGGGAGTATGTTGCTTTTTGTGAACCGAGGCAGTCATGAGATACTGCACCATATTGGCTAGAAATGAGTAACTAAAGTCAGCCTATATCTTTTTTAAAAGACAATTAAATTTTCTGATATGGTTTTAAACCATCATAAGGAGGCATTTTAAATATAAGCGATAATTCTCTGAATAGTAAATTCAAGTCTTCCATTTAAAATAATCTCTACTGGAAAGTTGCTGCTGTTGTCCGCTGCTGTGGAATCAGATCTGACTCACAGTGATCTGAAGAAAAACAGAAAAGAACACTACCCAACACTGTGCTATATATATGATCTTTTTATGTTTGAGCCCAGTGTTGCAGACATTATGTTTCTTCTCATTTTGAGTTGTGCCACATCAGCAAATGGAGGTCCCAGGGGCTCTACTCCATTCCCACCATTAAGACTGGCTCTGCTTTTAGGAGGCAACTCTCACTTTCAGCACTATATTTGACAGTGTTTTCCTGCTATTAATAGTGTGGCTAATGGTTTCAGGAATGGGTTGCTGGGTCCTTCTCCCTCATATGTCTTTGTCTGGCAGCTAAGCTGAAACCTGTCCACCATGGGTGGCCCTGCTGGAATCTGAAATACCTGTGGCATAGCTTTTATCATCACAGCAGCACCCAAGCCCAATAGCACAACAAGCTGACAGACACATGAGGAACTAGGAAAGTTAGTCATAATAAAATCTGCATTTTATTCTTAAATAATTATAAAAGTGACTGCAATGTTTTCAACAACTGGGGAAAAATCATGTAGGCAACTGATACAAACAGAAGTCTAAAGAACCTAAACACACACACATACACACATACACACAAACACACTCACACAAGATGCCAGCCTTTCCTAAACAAGTTGGATGGATACAAACTCTTTCCATAAAGTTACTTAAGACATCACAAGCAATGTTTCTTTACAAAATATCAACAGTTTACTATTATGTACTGAATATCATTTTTAAAGAGTACTATGAAAGGATTTAGGGCTGGGATTTAGCTCAGTTGGTAGAGTGCTGCACTGCAGTCTCTGAGGTCCCGAGTTCAATTCCCAGCACCGCAAAAATGGAAGAAGGACCTGGCAATCCACTCCCAAGGCAATCCCAAAACAGTGAGCCATTGAAAACCCTATGAGGGTCGCTATGAGTCGGATACCGACTCAACAGCACCTAAAAACAACAACAACATGAAAGGATTTATGTCTCTCACAATTAATTATCTTGAGATAGTGGATAAATTTACTTCTTATCTATGAACTGCATCCAGAGAAATGTGAAGACTATGATTTGAATAGCAAAGATAATAAATGTACTCTATAGTTTTACATTTTTGAAAGAAAGAAACATTAAATGGGTAAATGTTCCTTCTCTAAGTCTTGACTCAACTTTAAAAACATTGAATTCAAATGCTGCAAATTGAATTCAGCAAAATAATTCTGTATTATTTCATATTGATTAACAATCATGCTGGGTGCTGTGGCGTATGCCTGTAATCCCAGCAACTTGGGAGGCAGAGGCAGGAGCATCACAAGTTCAAGACCAGAGGCAGTCTGCATAATTTAGAGAGACCCTGTCCCAAAAAGTAAAACAAAATGGGCCAGGAGGTGGAGCCCAGTAGTCCAGCACTTGCAAAGCATGCAAAGCATGCAAGCGTGAGGCTCTGGGTTCAACCCCTAGTACTAAAAAAAAAAAAAAAAAAAAAAGTCATGAATACATGTGCACAAGATCTATGCCGTTTAGGGTTCAAAGTCTCTAGGATTAATATTCTGAGGATTTATTGTCAATGAGAAGTAGGCACAAGGTGAAGTTATAGGCTTAATAGGGGGTAACATTAGTAAATAATATAGTTAATAAGAAATACCCATAATCTGTCTGTTATCTACAGATTGATTTAGTGGATGTTGAATAAGGAGACAGGAGAAATGATGCTTTTGAATGATGGTGCTGGAGATAAATATTGACTACACCGTGGACTGCTATCAGAACCAACAGATCCGTCCTAGAAGAAGTGCAACCAGAGTGCTCTCCCTGGAAGTAAGGATGGCTGTACTTCATCTTACTTATTTTGGACATGTTGTCAGGAGGGACTGATCCATAGAGAAGGACATCATGTTTGGGAGAGTAGCAGGTCAATGAAAACAATAAACCCCTTAATTAGATGGGTTGACGCAGTGTCTGTAACAATGGGCTTAACCATAAAAAGGATCACGTGCCTGGCAGAGTCGAGGAGTACTTCTTTCTGTTGTACACAGGGCCACTATGACTCAGACCTGACTCGATGGCACCTAACAACAACAATAAATACACATACCTATCCTACCAGACAGCCACTGACACATTTTAAAAACATTTTTCTAACACAGAAATTAAAACACAAAAATCTAATTAAAAGCATTATAAAATTGGTATTAATAAAATAAACTTTATTTTAAATGCCATCCTGAGTGCCAGGAATACAATATTGTGATTAATTAACAAACCCATAAGGCCAATGATATTCTATTTTAGAGCGGAGACACACAACGTAGAGATCACTCAATTTTCTACAAATGCTCTTGTAATCATTTTGATTCCTAACAATGAACAATGAATTAAAAAGTAAATTTCCAAGTGTGCCACTCATCATTCTCTCCTCCCTAGTACCAGCCAGATATTTCTCTAGGTCAGCATTTAATTAATTTCAGAGAAAAGAGAAAAAAAAAAACCTAATAAAGCATTCCCCAGTCTCATAAGTCAATATAGTTAAAGAATTATCTGAATTTATAATATGGGTCCCTGTATTTGTGCCATAAGTTGATTAAACCAGTAAAAATACTTTCTGATCATATGCACCCTGCTAGACACAGTTTGAAGACAAAATAGTTGGAAGACAAAATTACGGAACCTGTGTACTAAAGGCTGAGAGAAAAAGACGAGTAAAGACACACCATGCGGAAAGCTTGTGGGAAGAAAGAAAATGTAGCAGAGTCCGAGGACGGGGAAAGGTTACTGCCAGGGAAGGGCTCCCTGGGGTGGTAACATTTCAGCAGAGGCCACATTAATAGCTTGTCTATAAACTGGCTGGATGTCCCTGGACAAATTGTGAAACCGCTTTATGTCCAAGTCTCTTGATCTGTAAAATTAGAGGTGAGACTAGAATGGCAGGGAATGGAACTTCCGGCTCTGAAGTCCTATGATTTGAGACCTTTCACTCACCAGAAAACCTTACAATAAACAGCCTGCTCCAATGGCTCACAGATTACTCACTCCCTGTCACCAGCGGAGCCAACAGTACCTGTCAATCACATCCCCTTATGAAGATTTCCTTTCCATTAGAGGAGAACGTCTGCTCTCTTCTTTTTAATCTATAAAGCTTCTAGTAAATATTATAACATGAGAGACGACATATTTCTGAATATCACCAGAGAATTTGTCAGGATTCCACACTGCCTGATCTTGGTCTCTTTGTATAGAGAGAGTGTTTTAATTTGTGAATCATTACTGCCCAAATTCTCACAACCTGAAAAACACTACTGAATCAATTTCGAGGAAGAAAATATTGACCAATTTTAGACATAAAGATGGTATTGGGCACACACTGTCAGGAATATAGGGATGATTTAAATGGAGACAGTAATTCTGAATACACCATTTGAAGAAGAGACATCTACAGTGACCTGTCAAGCCCAGTGTGATGGATTAAATCTAGTCAGAGGGTCCAGTAATAGATACACAGCTCTCCACTTGGGTTTAGAATACCAAATAGACAAGAACAGTATGGAGAGCCAAAGCTTGGTAGCAACATATATGGAGAAAATTTCCTCAGGAGTTTTAGCAACAATAAATATAAGCTGGCATAACCAGCTAACGTTCCTCTGAAGAGTCACCCTAGGCTCCTGCCATCTGAAGAGCTGTCCCTGGACCAGCTGTAGGAATATCACCTGGGAACTTGTTAGAAATACAGGATCTTGGCATCTGCTATTTCTAGAAGCAGACTCAACATGTTACAAAGATGAGCACCTCTTGTTGTTATTAGGGGCTGTCGAGTTGTGTCTGACTCATAGTGACCCTCATCGCGTTTTCAGTGGTTGATTGTTTTGGGATTGTCCTAAACTGGTATTCAGATTAGATCAGGTGCAGCTCTGGTCTAGAGAGGCCACACCTTCCACATAGGACTAGGTCAGTCAGATGAGGGCATGGACAAACTCAACCCTCTAAAGCTCTCAATAGTCAAAGCCTGGGAATGTTTGGCTTAGAAACAAAATTAAAAGAAGGAAAAAATCCTATAAAGAAATTGGAACATAATATAAAGCTAAAGTCAACTTAGTGGAGAAGGGCAATTTAGGGAGCAGAAAGGAGGAGGGAGGGATCTACCAAAAGGACAAAATGATGGGAGAAGAAAGAAGGGAGAGGAGGGACAAAGAGGAGTGAGGAATGAGAGAGAGGGTGACCTCAAAGTAAACAGCCCACTTTTAATAGTTTGGGAAATAATTCTAATAATACCAAAGAATGGCAATAATAAAAATGGGCTAGAAAATTCATGTAATATTACTGACAATGTAAAAAGATAGATCACTACAGAAAAAGCTTTCACCTTAAACATAATTGGGATCCATGGATACAAAGAAAAATATTCCCACAAAAAGACATGCAAGTGGAAGAGAGGCCTTTGGTGGGGAGTGGGACTGGGAGAGGAAGTGCACAAGAGGGTAAGCAGGAAATTATCTGTGTAATGTACGATGAAACACATATATGAAAATGTCACAATGAAATGCATGTCATAATGAAACACATTAAGTTGTACATTAAAATTTTCCAATTAAAAAAGAAAGTGTTATCCAATATGATGGCTACTAGTTACATGTGGGGTTGGGGGTTGGCTCAGTTGGTGGAGCACCTGTTCTGAACTCTTTAAGGACCCAAGTTCAATCCCCAGCACTGCAAATATGGGAGAAGGATGTGGCAATTCACTCCCCAAAAAACAATCCCAAAACAATCAACCATTGAAAACCCCATGAGGGTCACCATGAGTCAGACACAACTCCACAGCACCTAACAACAAGATGAAGTTACATGTGGCTCCCTAGCACCTACAAGGAGACTAATCTGAATTAAGATGGGCTGTAAGCATAATATACAGCACAGACTATGGGCCACTGGTAAGAAAAAAAAAGGAATGTGAAGTATCTCTTAAATAACTTTTATATTGAATATGTTGAAATAATAGGTTAGATTCAAATGTAATAAAATTAATTTAATTTGCTTCTGTTTCTATTTTCATTGTTAATATGGCTACTAGAAAAGTTTAAACTACCTCTGGGCCACATGTTTGATTTCTACTGGATAATGCTGTCTTAGATACCAGCAATCTGGCAGTAGTTCTTTCCAAACATGGGGAGCACTGTGGTGTGGAAGAAATATTAACCCAGCTGAGTCCAGAAACAAGTCTTAGAACCAGGTCTGAATAATTTTGCCTAAATGAAGGCAAGAAACAAATCTTTTGCCCAAAACACCCATTATAGAATGTAATCACCCCCAAAGGTTCATCACTGAATCTAGCTCTGATGAAAAGGGTGCCTTTCTTGTCGTACAAAAAAATCTGAAAATGTGGCAATGAACATGGAACAAGAAAACCTAACTATTTATCAAAAGTAACATTTCATGAGCAGTTCCCAACGCACATGGCTTTTCCTCAAGAGAAGATGCCACTTACTCCTGCTAAATTTCCTCCAGGGTAAACTCTAGCCTATCTATTGGAACAAATATTTGCTATGTTGGAACTATCTAGCTTCCCAGCCAGCTTGCTTTAGTACTATAGGAGGAAAAAGTAAATAAATGAGAACTTCTCTGTGTCCATAAAACCGATCTCAACAAAATATCAACACTTACACCAGAATTTAGCAAGAGACATCTATCTCATTAGTAGGATGTTGAAAATAATACCCAGGAAAGTAACTATCTTATGTTTATTATAACTTAAAACGTACAGTATCTTGGCTTATATTTCACTGCCTCTAAGTACTTCACCTTCTAGACCCATGTGAGAAATGGTAAATGGCCATATGGTCCTAAGAGATTGACTCTTTCATCTTATTTGGATCAACAAAATCTGAGAAGAGTACTTTTTATTCACAGGTTGTTTGTTTTTAAAAGGGAAATAATAGGAGATAACTCTCTCTCTCTCTCTCTCTCTCTCTTTCTCTCTCTCATACACACACACACACACACACACACACACATATGTATGTATGTATATGTTTTCTGTCACAGAAAACCTTAAAGGTAGTTTGAGAGACTTTTTATAACTATACATTTAGTCATTCACTCATTTAGTTACTGAATACACCAGTTGTACATATTAATGGGATTCAGTATACTTTCATATAAGGGTGCGATGATCATATACCACCACCCATCTTCCATCTTCATCCCCACCCTAAATCCAACCCAGTCTCTAGCGACCACAATTCTCATTTCAGGTTGACTTTTTTTCCTAGGTTCCACATATGAGAGAGAATATGCAATACTTATAGTTTGCCCTACTTCCAAATTACAAATTATCACTACCCAAAGTGGTTCACGTACTGCTGTCTTTAAGATAATGATTTAGATTTAAGGGAATTCAGTTTAAATAAATCTCCATTCTAATTATGTTCACTCTGTTTCTGAGACTTCCGTCTGTTCCTCACTCAGTGAGGGCATTGGCTGTTGTACTATCATTACGCCCAACTCTAATTTACTAGACTGTGATGCCAAAAATTTGTGTACACAAGGAGCTGCCAAAAATGTGTACACATTTTAAGAGATGTTATCTATGTATTACTTTTTAAAGTTGAATTGAATTATGGTAGCAATTTGTAGTATGAAGTTCACTCAAAAGATGGCATTAAATGAATGCTAACACCACCACGTAACCAGTAACACAGTAGAAGAAAATGGTGGAAGCATGCTTGTCATTTAAGAAGTGGAAGATTATTTGGAACTGATATTTGAACTTCAAGAATGTTGTGGTTGTGGAAGTGCAAGGAAAATGGAGGCATGCGTGTGTAACAGAACCTCTAACATACCTAACACCTGCATGCATTTGTGATAAGTCTAAGACTCATGGTGCCAGGTGTGATGTGCACAAGGGAAGATCCAAGAGACTTCACAGCGCAACAAGTCCTGCTGCTCCTGCTATGGTAACCACTTTGCATATCTCCTGTAATTGTAGAAGTCAAACATGACTTGCATTCATCTTTTGTTAATGGTATACATTAAGTGTGATAGTTTTAATACAGTTTTTTCCTTTCTTACAATGTGTATACATTTTTTTATGTGCATACATTTTTAGTACCCTCTGTAGTTCCTATTTCCACGTAAATAGAAGAGGAAGAACTGCTTCCTATTTGACCAAATAAAGCCTATATCTATATAAATGAAAGTTAGGTGATATTTAAGAATGAACATCCTTACAGAATTTTTTAAATACCTATTTCTAAGAAGGTTGTATAAAAGCTCCCCAAAGACTTTTTAAAATTTATAAAGCCATTTATCTTGAATGCATTATGAATGCCCCTAAGTAAGGAATGGATAGACTGAAGTGCACATGCACACACACAACATTCTTTGCCAGATTTTAAAATCTAATAATGCAATTCCTGAAGCCAAATTAGGATTTGCATTTGCAGATTCCCATTAAAATGAAAGCAATCACCAGCTATAATTATTTTGCTCATTCTGCAAGTTGGAATATCTGTTACAATGTGAATTAGCATGGCCCAGAACTGTCGTATTAGCTTTTAATTGTAGAACTAAAGGCTTCATGGAGCACCTGTTGTTTATTTTAATCTGAACTTTTTAGAGAAGCCATGTATATCCCATTACCAGATTTGTGATGAATTGGTGGTTTAAAAAAAAAAAAAACTCAAGAATTAGGTCCTTCATCTAATGAATCACTGTATTTACCTGCAAAACTAGTTTTTGTACTAAAATTCATATTTATCAAGTCATGTTAACATCTACATTTAAGCTTCCTAGGAAGGATCTGGGGGCTGGGATTTAGCTCAGTTGGTAGAGTGCTGCGCTGCAGTCTCTGAGGTCCCGAGTTCAATTCCCAGCACCGCAAAAATGGGAGAAGGGCCTGGCAATCCAATCCCAAGGCAATCCCAAAACAGTCAGCCATTGAAAACCCTATGAGGGTCGCTATGAGTCGGATACTGACTCGACGGCACCTAACAACAACAACAAGGAAGGGTCTGAGTTGAGTGTGCACATTAAGAGGCTGAGTATAAGGAAAGGCAAAAAGTTGAAGATCAGAAAGTAGCCAGGGAGCTGTCATCTTTATGAATAGGAGCTCGCTCGAGTTTCTCCATTTGGGGTCACTTAGTATGATATGGCAAGGGACCTGACCCTCCAGAGACTGTGTAACCACCAACAAACAAAGGAGCCACAACCCTGTGAGGAAAGTAGATTCAAAGTGGGAAGCAGCTTTTACCATCCACCTGTAGGACTTGATATGGCCAGGATGTCAATGTCTTGCCACCATCATGGATGTGACCTGCCAACAGCTTCATAAACAGAGGGGCTCAATATGCCTTTATTTTTTAAATTGCTGTATGGCTCATCCCTAGGTCATCCCTCATACAGTACTTAATGGGTAAATAATAAATACTTGTTTACTGAAAGACTCATCCACTCGAAGGTAACTATTATGAGTTGAATTACACCCAACCCTTCAAAGTTCTGTGTTGATATCCTAACACTCAGGACCTCAGAATGTACTTATTTGGAAACAGCCACCACTGCAAGGTAATCAGTGAAGGCAAGGTCATCTTGGTGCAGATGCAGCCTGTCTTTAACACGACTGCTGTCCTATGGAAAGGATTGCTATGAAAGACAAAGCCAGAGAGACTGGGGCAATGGCACAGAAGATAAGAAGCAACAAAGGTTTCTGGTGGGTGTCAGAAGCTAGAGAAGATGCTAGGACACACTTTCTCTTACAGAACTCAGAAGAACACCTTGATCTAGAACTCCCATCCCCAGAACTGGGAGGCAATACACTTCTGTGATTTTAGCTAACTCGTGTGAGGTACGCCTGCAGCTGTAGCCCTGTGGCATCCGATCCCGTCAGATCTTGGAAGGTCGGGCCTGGTTAGTACTTAGAAGGGAGACCGCCTGGGAACACCAGATGCTGTAGGCTCAGGAGATGGATGCGGCAACCCACTCCCAAAAATCAATCCGCCACTGAAAACCCATACGAATAGCAGAGAAGTACTGACAATAGTGTTTCTGCTGTTGTATGTAGGGTCCCAATGAGTCGGATGCTGACTCGATGGCACCTAACAACAACAACAAAGTGTGAGGTACAGGGCTGGGGTTTAGCTCAGTTGGTAGAGTGCTGCTCTGTGGCCCTGGGTTCAATTCCCCAGCACAGAAAAATGGGAGAAGGACATGGCAACCCACTCCTGAAGCAATCCTGAAACAGTCATTGAAAACTCTACGAATATCAGAAAAGAACTGACACAGTGCTAGGTATGGCACAGTGTCAGAGAGTATTTTGTTCTGTTGTACACAGAGTTGCTATGAGTTGGACCCAACTTGAAGGCACCTAACAACAACAACAACAACAACAACAACAACAACAACAACAACAAAAATACTGGCAAGTGTGTAGTATAAGCTGGGGTTTAGCTCAGTTGGTAGTGTGCTGCTCTGTACTGTTTGAGGGCCTAGGTTTGATTCCCAGCATGGGAAAAATGGGAGAAAAACCTGGCAGCCCACTCCAGAAACAATCCAGAAACAATCAGCTATTGAAAACCTTATGAATAACAGAGAAGCACTGACAAAGTGCCAGGCATGGCACTGTGTTGGGGAGTTTTTCATTCTATTGTACACAGAATCACTGAGTCAGATCCAACTAAACAGCACCTACCAACAACAGTATGTAGCATATTATTATATAAGCCCTAGAAAACTGATATGCCTGCAGCCATAGCCTTGTGGCATCCAATCCTGTCAGATCTCAGAAGCTAATCAGAGTCGGGCCTGTTTAGAACTTGGATGGGAGACCATCTAGGAACACCAGGTGCTGTAGGCTTGGGAGACAGACCCAGCAACCCACTCCAAAAAGTCAATTTGCCATTGAAAACCCTATGAACAGCAGAGAAGCATTGACAATAGTGTTTTACCTGTTGTATGTAGGGTCACTATGAGTCAGATACCAACTCAACGCCACCTAACAACAACAACAACAACAACAACAACAGAAAACTAATAGAATAGTCCAGACAACCTATGACCTCATAATTACAAATAAATAATGGAAAGTTTAAATCCAAATAAAATTAATATGATATCAAAACTAAGAAAATATTTTCAGTTTATGTGTATTATTATACTTAATGTTTGTTGTTGTTGAGTGTTGTTGAGCTGGACCTGACTCATTGACCCTAAGTACAACAGAATGAAACATTACCCAACACCATGCCATGCACACAATCATTTTATGTTTGAGCCCAATATTGCAGCCACTATGTTTCTTATTATTTTGAGTCATGCCAAAGGAAGTCCCAGGGGCTTTACTCCATTGCTGTAATTAAGAACAACTCAACTTTGATGAATGGGAGAAGCATGTGGCAGTCCACTCCAGAAACAATTCCAAAATTAGCCACTGAAAACTCTGTGGGGATCCCTATGAGTCAGACACTACTCAATGGCACCTAACAAACTATTTTGAGGAAGCAATACTTCTCCAGTCATTTCTTGAATGTCTTCCAGCCTGGGGCAGGGGGGTTATCTTCCAGCACTATATTTGACAGTGCTGCTCTATTATTTATATGGTTCTCAATGACTAATTGTTTCAGGAATGCGCCACCAGGTCCTTCTCTCAAGTGTGTCTTAGTCTAGAAATTCAACTGAAACCTTTCCATGGGTGGCCCTGCTGGTATCTGAAATACAGATGGCATAGCTCTTAGCATCACAGCAACACAAAGCCTTCACAGCACAACAAGCTGACATACACATGGGGGACTTAATGATTAAAACTCTAATAAATTGTCGTGAGTTTATATTTAGAGAAGCATAAGCTGATCAACTATGGCAAATTAAATCAGAACATTAAAACATAAGACCTCTGAGAAAAGAAGCTCTCATTTGTATATTCATAAACCCCTAGAAATTAAAATTATACTCAGAAACCATGATAATTTGACTAATACAGAAAAGTAAAATTCAGAATATAGGTAAAAATTGGTAAACTTGCTTCATGAAACATTAAAATTGAAAATTTCAATGCAGAAGTAGGTATAAGAAGTGATTATTTCTTCACCACTTCTGTCTGAAGAATTTTTTGATTCTTTTAGTCAAATATACATCAGTCACTAAAAAAGAAATCCTACTGGAAAAATTAGAAATATGCTGTATGTTGCCAGACTGAGAAAAATACAATGACATTTTCAAAATTTCAAGGAACCATTTATTAAATTTTGGCATGTTGTGCCGATGCCAAAATTGCTAATCGCAGAAATAACGTGGAAAAAATGATGGAATGTTTATATAAGAATAGTTTATCGGCATGTACATAAACACTTTCCTTAATGAATTATTTGTGGCTGGCACTGTCAATTGTCACAGAGAAAATCTTTTTAAGAGTTGTAATTATGTAACCAGATGCAGTGGTGCATACGTGTAATCCCAGCAGCTGGGGAGGTGGAGGCAGGAGGATCACAAGTTTGAGACCAGACGCAGCCTGCATAACTTAGAGAGACCCCGTCTCAAAAAGTGAAAAAATGGGCTGAGGGTGGAGCTCAGTGGTCCAGCACTTGCAGAGCATGCAAGTGCAAGGCCCTGGGTTCAACACCTAGTACCGCAAAAAATGAAAATAAAAATAAAAAATTAATTCATTAATAAGTTTTGAAAATAAAAAAACAATTGTGATCATGTTAAAAAACTGGTCATTGTTTAGAACTTTATATTAAAAATTACTTAATGCTTATGTTTACTACATTTTGACACCAATGGAATCCAAGATTCTTAGTATTAAGAACTTTTCTATGTTTCTACACACAATTGTCATAGATTTCGCCCTTTTTTTTCTTTATTAGTAAATGATGATGGAGTACACAGTAACACAGCATTGGCTTTTTCCATTATGCATCCTTTACATCACTTCTGGCAACACTTTCATCAACCCACAAAGTTAATGAAGCCTTATGGCTAGTATGTAATAAAACTCTGATGCTTATTTGGATTATATTCACCTATTTTTCCAATATACTCATGAAGTTGTACAGTTTACGTTGAGACTGACCTCTCCTCCTTCATCCCTCCACATTGACCCTCCTGTCCATCCCATCTTCTGCAATCCTTGCTTCCCTCTGCTAGTTCCCTCCCACCTTCTTTCTACTCTTTATATTGTCCCTTCTACACTAAGTTTAATTGTGCATTTTTTACATATCAACTTACATATAGGATTTTCTTCTTCCTTTAAGTATGATTCAGCTCCCACGTATGAGTGAGAACATAGGGTATTTCTCTTTTTGAGCTTGTGTTTGATCTCTCTAGATGATGTTCTCCAAATCCATCTATTTTGCTGCAAATGACATTATTTCATTTTTTATTGCTGAGTATTATTCCATTGTGCACATGTACCATAATTATTTTATCCATTCTTGTGTTGACGGTCACCTTGGTTGGTTCCATATCCTTGCTATTGTGAAGAGTGCTGCGTTGCATATGGAGATGCAGGTGTGTCTGGGGTATAATGAGCTGTCTCCCTTTGGGTGTATTCTCAGTTGTGGTTTAACTAGGCGGTATGGCAGTTCTATTTCTAGTTTTCTGAGGTATCTCCATATTGATTTCCAAGGTGATTGAACCAGTTTATAATTCCACCAATAAAGTAAGAGAGTTCCTTTTCCTCTGTTTGTTTGCTGATCTTGTCCACTATTAATGGAGGAAGGTGGAATCTCAGAGTTGTTTTGATTTGCATTTCCCTAGTGGCTAGGGATATTGAGCATTTTTTCATGTGCTTCATGGCCTTACGAACTTCTTCATTTGAGAACTGTCTGTTCAGTTCCTTTGCCCACTTGTGTATTGGATTATTTGTTTTCTTTCAAGGTAAAATTGGATGCTCTACACTTTTTACATTAATTTCTTTTAGCCACCATTTATTTTAAAGAATTTATCAAATTAATTCCTTCTATTCAAACACTAACAGTTTCTATGGGAAAAAACAACATGATACAATCTAAAAAAGCATGTCTTTCAAGGAAAAAAATAAAGACATCCAACTTTAAATTATGTTTACTACAGTTACCTAAACATGGACAAACATATAACTAAACCCAAAGTACTTAAGTTTGCAGCAACTATACACTCATAGATCTTTTTTAAGTTATAAGATAAATATGTATATACACATTATGAAATAAAACAAATACAGATGGACAGTTTTAATATAGTACATTTCAATGATACTGCTTAGAGAAAAAAAGTTACCAATCATACCATGAATTTGGGATCAACTAATGTGGTGAAAAACTTTTGGAACTTGGTGCTAGAGGATGATTCAATTCCCACCCAATGTATTCACACTTCTATCAGACACAATGGTCTTCAATTTGAATAAGCCCCTCATGGGCAACATCAGACCACTCTTGCTCTTTCCTATAATATGAGCACACCACTGCTTAAAAACACTACACAAACACAAGTGTGAGTCCCTGCTCCGTACACTTCCACCTGGCCTCCCCCACATTGCTCCACTAGGATGTCCTACTGCTGACTCCGGACAGCACCAGGCCCTTCAACCAAACACTTGCCTGCCCAGTCAGAATATTTCATCCTCTTGGTCAGGATGATTTCCATGAGATCTAAACTAGACAAGCAAAGTCAGTTCTTCAGAGGCACACTCCTAGTAGTTGCTCAACTCATAGATCATAATGTTGAGGCTCCCATGGCATAGTGTCATTACTAGTGAAGAGCTTGCTGAAATTAGCAGATAAGAAAGTAGAATTAAGAGATGGAAAAGGAGAAATGACCCTTGTTCAAGAGAACTATGGACCAACTCAAACCTTTCGAGTTTTTACCTAGGAGAGTCAGGCATTTCATATTTCCCATTAATCCAGTTTAAATTGGTTTTCCATGAGTTGTAAAGGGAGTCACAGCTAATCTGAAAAGTGCCCCTGGCAGTCAGTGCCATGCCAGAAACTCAAAGTTAGCTGATTTGGGATAGCTATTATTTTAGGTTCACTCTCTGTTTACCTTCAATATGGATAGCACCTCAACATCAGGAAAACAAAAGTCCTTGCAACTGAGTTGCTAAGGAACTTCAGAATAAATGGAGAAAAGACTGAAGCTGCTCAAAATTTTGTTTTACATAGCTCTATAGTCAACACCCATGGGAGCAGCAGTCAAGAAATCATTTCTTTGGGAAAAGCTATTGTAAAAGATCTTTTTCAAGTTCTGAAAAGTAAAGATGTTCCATTGAAGACCAAGGTGCACCTGATTCATGCCATTGTATTTTCAGTCAGATCATAGGCTTGTGAAAGCTAGAGAGTGAAGAAGGGAGACAGGAGAAAAATTGATGCTTTTTAAATATGGTGCCCAGAGATGAATACTGGACTGCCAAAAGAACCAACTGATCCATCTTAGAAGTGCAACCAGAGTGCTCCTTGAAAGGAAGGATAGCTAGACTATGTCTTATATATTTTGGACATGTCAGGAGGGACTAACCTCTGGAGAAGGACATCATGTTTAGGAGAGTGGCACATCAACAAAAAATGGGGGTGGGGGGAAAGACCTACTAGATAGATTGACACAGTGGCTGCAAAAATGGGCTTAAGCATAAAAAAGATCATGTGCATGGCACAGCATTGGGTAGTATTTCACTCTGTTGTACAAAGGTCGCTCTGAGTCAGACCTGACTCAATGGCACCTAACAACTCTGTTTGCAAAGTAACTATAAAACTCCTGTCTCTGTGCCTCAGACCTCAGGTGGGAGGTTGGGAGGATATGATTGGACACGCTAGCTGCTTCTCATAGCCTTCAGTAAAGTCTTAAAAGGAACAGACACTTTTGTGTCCACACTGGCACACTAAGAAGCAGAGAGAAAAGAGAAGAAATTTATGACCACAGAGGCATGGTCTGCCCGTGGCCAACAACTCCGAATGGCTGCATCAGGAAATAAGCTTTGCATGACTGAATGCCCATGTCCATTCCAAGGACCACGTTTCTTCTCCTCTAGTGATATGGACACAAGACATAAGTTCCAAAATATACCCATCAGCTACGGAGAAGGAAGGTGAGGTTGGAGATGAGCTGAAGTGTCAACGCAGAGCTCTCCTCTGTGCACTGTGTTCATGATCATGGGAACAGGATGGTGGAAACATGTTTTGCTCCACTTTGCCAAAAACTCTGAGGAAAGGAGCAATGTTAAGAGGGAAAAGCAGTTTCAAATTCTGTGGTAAATTAAAAATGATGAACATATTTTATCTTGTAAAAATAAATACATTCCCTCAAGATAAAATTCCACAACAATAGACTAACATGAATTATCATCTTCCTATTTAGGCAGAAAGCACAGATGCAAGCTGGGCGTGGAGGCTCACATCTGTAATCCCAGTGACTCAGGAGGCAGGGGCAGGAGGATCTGGAGTTCAAGGCCAGATACAGCCTACATAATTTAGTGAGACCCTGATTCAAAATAAAAAATGAAAAAGAGGTCTGCGGGTGCAGCCTAGTGGTAGAGCACTTGCAAAGTATTTGTGAGGACATGAGTTCAACCCCCAAGTACTGCAAAATGAAATGAGATAAAGCACAAACTCATCTGCATTATTTATACCAAATGAACAGCTTTATGTCCTTCATAAACACAAGTATTACTCCCACTATATGTCTTTAATAAATGATTAAATTGGCAGAACACACTGCACAGGAGAATGACAAAGGAGGCAAACATCATTAATGCAGAACATATTTTTTTTCTAAAAATAACAGGAATCCTTTTCTTCATGTGTTGTGAATTCCATTATGATACCAAGGGCTAATAGAGATAGTAACATCAGTAGTGTCAACCCAAGATCGCAAAATGTTACTCATGTATTTGCATTTCATTAATGAAAAGCAAAATTTCCATTTGAAGTATATTTCATATGATCCAAAATGAATTTCCTTATACTTCAAACATAGTATTCAATTATAAAATACATAAATACCCAACCCTTCCACATTTTCTGTGATAGGCAATTCTATGTGTCAATTTGGTTAGGGAATGGTGCCCAGTTTTTTTGGTCAAAGCATGAGTCTAGGGGGTTGCTGTGAAGGTTTATGTGAATTTGATTGATGTTACAAGCAGCTAACATTATAGTACAGCTTCTTGTTGTTGTTAGGTGCCATCAAGTCAGTATCCGACTCATAGCGACCCTCTGTACAACAGGGGAAACACTATTGTCAGTGCTTCTCTGTGGTTCATAGGGTTTTCAATGGCAGATTGATTTTTGGGAGGGGGTTTCCAGGTCCTTCTCCCAAGCCTACAGCTTCTGGTGTTCCCAGGTGGTCTCCCATCCAGGTACTAACCAGGCCCGACCCTGCTTAGCTTCCGAGATGCTGACGGGATTGGATGCCACAGGGCTACCACTGCAGGCTATAGTACAGCAGGTAACCCCTATAACCTGGTGCTCTCATCCAATCAGCTGAAGGACACAGGAGTAAAGACAGAAGTTTCCCACAGAGGAAGGAATTCTGCCTCAAGACTATAATATAAACACCCACTGGACTTCCCACCTACTGGCCTGAAGTTTTCAGAATCCAGATTGCAACCTCATCTTCTATCTGACTTTCCTATCTGTCTTTTTGCCCCACAGATTTTAGACTTGTCAATCCCCATAACTGTATGAGTCAATTTCTTAAAATAATATTTATTCTCTCTGAATATATATATGTATATATATATATACATGTATATATATGTATATATATATGCATATATATGTCTACATACCTACACATATGTTATGTGGTCAGACATATTAACTAGGCATGTATGTGTGTTTAGAATCCTCTGGAGTGGAATCTTTTTACTAAAATGATGTTTAAATGCCACCAAAAAGATCTTATGTTACCTTCCAGGAGAAGAAAATTCTCTAGCCTGCCTAACTGAAAACAATGGAGAAGTGGATCACAGGTCTGCTTCCTCAGCACAGCTGTTTCATAGAGGAATTTACTGGCTTCACTCTGGGGGCTGCTGGGAACTGATGCTCCTATCCCTAGGCAAGCAGTCACAGTGGGCTCTATGCCGCTTTGTTCATAGCCCGGGGCCTGCGGGGAATCCTGCTTTTAAAGTCACTCATCCAGGTCTCCCTAGGACCCACTCACCACAGTGCTGTCCTCCACCTGTGGTACTGAAGTGGCTTGCGGGTGTGTTTTTATTTCTGGGAATTTCCTTGTCCTGAGAGCTGCTGCCAAGTCTCTACTTAGGCAACGTGAGAGTCCATTTGTGATTCTGGTAAACACAATATGTTTCCTGAGGTGCTGATGGTAAAAGGAATCCCCAAATCTAAATCTTGATATTCAAAAATCTGGCCAGAGCAAGTTGGGTATTTTTTAATCAGCAGTTGACAATTTGGTTAGGACAGAGGGCGGCTGAGTGCATTCTGTGCTTTTCTGAAAAGGGCGAGTCAAAGATTGTGAGTATAATTTCCAGTCAACCAGCCACGGAGCTTTTTCTCTTCCCACTTCATGTCAACCACAAGACTTCTTTCCCTTTCCATGGCCTTCTGTTCTCTGCCTATACATTTGGAATTAGCTTATCCCTCTTAACTGTTCCTCCTCCTTGACTGTACCCAATAGTGTTCATTGCCTATTCCCTCTGCATCCACCTTTTGGGTTGTTTAGGTTTCAGGTGTTAAGTTCATATTTCTCAGTGCCCAGCAAGGGACAGGCTCTATGTGCAGCCCAAGAATGCCAAAGAATGTCACCCAGAGAATGACCTCTAAACACACGCAATGAAGCCAGTCATCACAATGGAAAATGACCAGAGCAAGCCCTAAGAGATTTTTCAACTCCATTCTTAATCATTGAAAAAAGTAATACAATCTTTGTTTAAGTAATGATAGACAAAACTTGATCACCAAAATGCTAAACCACCATTCTCCTACCTTGTCCCTCAGTGATGATCTAGTAGCAATTAAAAAAAAAAAAAAAGACCATGCCAGTATAGTGGTACATGCCTGTAATACCAGTACTCAGGAGACTGAGGCAGGAGGATCACAAATTAAAGACCAGCACAGGCCACAAGTCAAGACTTTGTCCCCTAAAAAATAAGTTACTCTAAAAAGAGAACACATGACAAGAATTTATAGAAAACTGAAGAAGATACCATAAGAAGACTTATTTGCATAAACACAAAATACTTCTATACACACAGTATCATGCAAAGGAAATGATGGTGACAATGTCAGTGGTCATAAAACATGAACCTTCAGGGTGATCCAAAAAACATCAAGTTCAAAGGCATGCATGTATTGAAAAGATGCTACCTATTTATATTTTAAAATGTGAACTTTCTGTGTACTTGCAGGGGGAAATAGTTTCCTAGATCTTTGAACTATACTGACTTGTGGTATATGTTTGAAAATATAAGTAAGCAAAGAAGAAATGTAGTGGAGGGGGAAAAGATAGATATTTAAATCACTTGTCCACAGAAGAAGTAACTAATTACTCATCAGAAAGACAAGATGCAGCTGCGAATGGACAATAAGAAACCAATCTGATAACATGTTTTCCCTTATTCTGTGCAGAAGAGACTCCACAGTCTGAGAATCATTTTCTCTCTTTCTCCTTTGAGTGTCTTTCTCTTGTTTCCCTGTCTCTCCTGCAATGCTTTTGTTGTCTTCTCTATTTTTGAACCACTCCCAAACAGGAGAATCATGTTCAGACCTGCAGAACTTAAAACCTATCAAAACTGGGAAACAGATAAATTTCTGTGAAGAACATCTTTGCTGTCCACCCTCTCCCTGAGTCTATCATTCATGGGACACTCACTCCATGACATTTTTGCTTCCACCACGTGACCAAAGTTGCTTTCATTGGAATCTCCAAGACCCAACCTCCTGCTAGCCTTCTGTCAATTCCCAGACCTTCCTTACTCTATCTACCTACAGTACTTGACAGGTTTGGTAGCCACAAAATGTTTGACCGGTCTTCGGAGTTCGCCTTCATGGGCAGCAAACACTGCTGGTTTTCCTCCTCCTTTGCTGGCCACTCCTTATCACCTTCCTGTTGCTTTGCCCCCTCTCTGATATCCCAACCACAGGGCACCAGGGGTCAGTGATCCTACAACCTACGGACACTCATGTTCTTCAGGATCTCACCCATTCTAGAGGCTTTAACTAGCCTACATACATTGATGAATCTCCCGCCAGTCTCCGGCGGGACCTGGTCTCTTCAGACTTGTGCCTCCTCTACACATGAACTCCAAAGGAATCTCTCAAGTTCATCCACCTCTCAACCTGCTCCACTCACATGCTCCGCGTTGGGTGCCTACTCCATCCCTTGCAGATCTCAAATAAAAAACCTTGGGGACCATTCCACACTCAGGCATCTGCCCCCCATTCAACAACAACCGATCACATGATTCAGTAGGTTCTACCTTCTGGATACACCCAGCATGTGGTCACATCTTGCCACCTCCACAGACGATCGCGCCTAGTCTAAGCCACCTCTATCACTCACTTGGACTGATGACACAGCCCAACAAATCTCCCAGTGCCCACCTTTCCCTCCATAGATTCTCCTCTTTACAGAGCCCCAGCCTGACCGGAGGCTAAGGTCACATCATGCCACTCTTAGTTCTCATCCTTCCATAGGCTGCAAGGCCCTAGAAAATCTGACCGTCCATCAGGTCCCTAAAGTGTCCCCCTCACCTACTGTTGTCCTCACTGCCACAGCACCCTCCTTGCTAGTCCTGAAGCACAGGAGACACACTCTGGTGTGTGGCCCTGGGCTCTCACTGACTGCTCTGTGCTGGACCAGCCTCCCCCAGACATAGCCAGCTTCCTCACTTTCTTTACTTCTTATTTAAGCATCACTTCCATCTAACCACCCAGGGTCAAATTCCAGCTACATTCCCCTGGCCTGGACTCTATTCTGCCTGAGCTTGCTCTACTTTTATTTTCCACAGAACATGCAATACAATTTATTCACTTCTGTTTACTCCCATGATTACACTGCAAACTCCAAAAAAACCAGTGGTATCTTTATGTTTTATTTACTGATATATTCCAAGCACCCAGAACACAGGTTGGCTCAAAGAAAGGACTCAGAAAACACTCACTGAATAGGCAAAAGACTCAAACATCTAATTTAATAACTGTACTCACTATTTGAAAACTGTCTCCTGAAAGATATAAAAGGTATACATTCCATATTAATTCAAATATCTACTATTTAGGAAAGCTGTCATTGAATAAGGAGTTAAAAATTTGCATTGAGCTTCAATCCTATTCTTATGGTTTGGTCCCATAAAGAATTTCCTTAACTTCCCTACAACTTAGTTCTTTATGTATAGAATCAAGACAACTTCTCACAGGTTTTTGTTGTTGTTTTTGTTTTTAAGACTGTCTATGGTGGTGTTTGTAAAACTACACATTCAAAATAGCAAGATGGTGTGATAAGAAGACTGACTGCTCCCTTCTGAAGTGGGCCATTTGCAATGTGCTGTCACTTTCCATAAAGCAAGTGATAAAAAAATATACTGTCATTGCCATGTGCAGCTGCACTCAAAGACCTAAATAAATCTGATTAAGACACAGTTCCTTAAAGAGTGAGGGTTACTTGGCTTTTCCCATTCAAGCATAAAAATTCTGTAATGCCCAGAGGGCAGCCTTAAACCAGGGATTAACTAGAGATGCCAAAAGAATTTGTGGAAAAGGCATCAACCTGCACAGATTGAAACAAGGACAGCAGCAGTTTATTTTACCAAGGCAGATATTTCACAAGTGAGTGGCCAGGTGCTTGGGCCACAGGCCCAGACATCCAGGATCAAATCCCTGGCCATCAGCATTTCTTATGTGTATCACCTGGAACAAATGCCTAACCTCTCCTCATGTGAAAAACAGAAATGGTCCAATAGATCATTGTGAGGATGGGGGAGCTCCTACCCATGACGCATGTACAATATCTGTGTCCAACAGCTTTTCTTCGGGGTAACCAAACATAGAGAAATAAATAAAAGAAATGTTTAGTATACATTTTCAAGAGGTTAATAGATTTTCCCTTTCAATTAAATAAAGATTGGAAAAGGAGGTCCATAAACACATGCTTGTTACGTAAAGAAAAAAGGAAAATCTAAAGTTGAAGGGTAAGTGAATTATATATTGTTGGCAATCATTTGGGGGTCCCAGAGAAAGACCTAGAGGGGGGCTGGGTGGAGATTTGTCTGACCCAGGTAGAGACCTAAACCTTATGCCAGTTTCACCCTATCTTGCCCCTCCTACTCATAACTCAGGACATAGAATTGAGAGTCCTAGACAGAACTCCAGGAACGGAGGCTTGTCTGGCCCTCTTGGAAGACTAACATCTATCCTCCAGGGCTGGCGACCTTTGTCCCACATCCTGGTATTCCACTCTTCCCCCTCCCATCGAGTGATCCAAGATGGCTCCCAACAGCCTAGCTCTGGTGTGGCCTCTTTCAATCTGATTGGCTGCCCAGAACCACCTGATTGGTCTTAAAAGGAAGCTTGGTGATTGGCCTGGCCTGTGCCTAACCCCCCTATCAAATTTTTTTTTTTCAAATCCATAGTTACATAACTGCACCTAGTACAAGCTGCTCCATGATTGGCTATTTCTGGGTCCACACTCCCTTCATAGAAGCTACAGAAACTACCACTGAAGATACTAGCTCCTTTTTTTGTCTCTTGCATTCTTAATCCTCCCCTGTTCCTCTGCTCTCCGAGCCCCTTCAAACCTGACCCCCACACCCTACTCCTGAGACCTACAACCTCCAGTGTCACCAGTGAAGACATCTGAGGAGTACAAGCAAGACTCTGTGTCCAGCCCAGGGCCTCCAAAGTGGTGAAGGCTCCATGCAAGACATGAAGAGCTCTCTGCTTTTCTTCCCCCACCTTGGGAAGGAGGAGAGCAGAGAAGGTGAACTGCGAGAGGCAACAGGAGACACATCGTGGGGCACTGTCATCAAGCATCATCGTGCTGCACCCCTTTTGTTCACCTTGGTAGGTACAGCTTAATAAATTCTTTTCCTGTTTGCAAGAAGGCTCCAAAGGTCCTTCTTTGGCACCACTGGCTCTTGCTTATTTCCAAGGGCCCCCGAGTACCATGTTGAGGTAAGCTCTGTTACACGGCTGGGCCGGAGTGAACCCCAACAATATATGACTCAAGAAATATATTCATTTATTTATCTACTTACTTATTCATCCATTCATTCTTGAGACAGGCTCTCATTAGGTAGCTCAGGCTGGCCTCCAACTTGTGATCCTCCTGCCTCAGCATGCAATTATAGACTCTCAAGTTCTTTTTTCTCTCTCAAGTTTAGATTATCCACACAGAGACTCCTCTCTGACTCAGTAACTTTGGGACCAAGTGGTCAGTGACTCCCAGTCACCCTAAGCTAAGGTTCTCTAGGTAGAATTCTGGCATAGCCTCAGCCACATGCCCCAGCACCCTGTTAGACATGCACATTCTTAAGACTCACTACAGACCTAATGAACCAGAAACTGGGTCCTGGGCACAGCAATCAGGGTTTTAACAAGCCTTCAGAATGATGAGGGTGTGGGTCCAAGTTTGAGAACCACTGTACTAAGCCATCAGCTCTGACAGAGAATGAAAGCTACTGACAGATAACTGAACTTGAATTTTCACTCACTGCTTTCTCTAAACTACTATTTCAGAAAATTTGGTTTCAAGAAAATATATTTGGAAAACACTTTGTGGAAATAATACCCATTATGATATTGCAGAGTTGTGGCAGTTTATAAAATCTCCAATCCAGCCACAACAATGTGTAAGCCATCATGCCATCAACAGGGAGAGTCAAATAATAATAATAATAATAATAATAATAATAATAATAATAATATAAAAACATGGGCCTTGTCCAATGGGAGTTTATATTATGAGGTATTTCGTCCCAGGAAAAAAAAATGAGAAAATAAACACAAAAGCCAAGTATGGTTTCTGCTGTAACAACTAAGAAATCTATCAATCCATCAAAGTTCTGGAAGATTGAATATACAAGGCAGATGAAAATAACAGCTCCAGTAGTATGGCAAGACAAAGGAGGGAACCATGTGAGCAGGGGAGATAGGACAGGTCCTAGGACCGTCATGCCATCCTAGAAAGTTCAGCCTTTATTACTCCTCATCATAAAGCTGCTGAAATGTTTTAGAGAAAAGCTTCTTTCTCTATATCCAATGAACTCAGCTCAGGATTTAGAGTTTAGCAGCAACCTGTGTCTCAGTGGCAAGACTGAAGAATGAAAGAAAAGGCAGTTGTCCAGAAAAGAGAGCTGAGATAGAGGAAATGGAAGTAGGAATTGTCAAACACAGTTGGCTTAGAGTAGGAAGAGGCATCTGTGACAAGATAGGAAGAATAAATTAATGGGTAAGTCCAATATGATACTAGGTACAAAATTAAAAAGAATAAAAATATACATATCCCTTTACCACGTGATATGTGATATGATCATTTACTGATAACATGGTTAAATCTGGGCTATGGTAGTATTTAAGTGTATATTTGGACTGGAATAAACTTGAGCTACATGTCATAGTCTACTGCCATAGCACACTGGCATCTGATTCTGTCTGATCTCAGAAGCCATGCAAGGTCAGCCTGGTTAGTCCTTGGATGGGAGACCACCTGGTCTCAGGTGCTGCAGGCTAGGGAGGAAGACCTGGCAGCTCACTCCCAAAATAATCCACCACTGCAAACCCTATGTGCAGCATAGAAGCACTGACAATAGTGCCAGGCATGGCATAGTTTCTGAGAATATTTCATTCTGTTGTACATAGGGTCACTATGAGTCGGCCCAACTCGATAGCACCTACCACCACCACCAACATGTCATGAATTACAGGCACAAGAAATAAAACCAAAATCACATCAGTTCAGAATGTCAAGTCAGTAGGGAAACATTATAGGAATCTATTTCATATTGAATAAGACTTGCTACCCTCAAATTTATCAAATTCACACCAAAAAAACCCCACATATATTGTTGAGATTCATGTGAAAAGACATATCAATGCCCAATTATGCCATGTGAGGACATGCTTCTTTTGAAATTTCATATCCTTCGTGTTAGAAGAGCTAGGGTTTAGCTCAGTTGGTAGAATGCTATTTTGTGCTCTCTAAAGCCCTGGGTCCAATCCCCAGCACCTCAAAAATGGGAGAAGGATGTGGGCAGCCCACTCCTGAGCAATTTCAAAAAACAGTGAGCCATTGAAAACTCTATGAATATCAGAGAAGCACTGATGTAGTACCAGGCATGCCATAGTGTCAGAGAATGTTTTGTCCTGTTATATATAAGGTCACTGAATTGGACCCAACCTGATATCACCTAACAAGAATAACAACATCCTGCTAGATGTCTGTGTTTAAAAATCATTCTTATACCTCTACTGTCAGGATTAGATTCCTAAATGTCAAAGTTCATACAAAATGTTGAAAACATTGTTTTTCATATTTCAACTTTTGGTACTCTCTCACATGACTAACTTAAATTTTTTGTAAGAGTACAGACACAGAAATGGGCCTCTTTGTGGAGGAAATCCTTGAATAGAGCTTTGGATGATAAGGGTGAGTCAGTCATATCACATATATACGTGGAATGTGTGGCAGAAGCAAAGGCACTGAGGCAGAAATTGACTTGGTTTGTATAAGAAATAGGGAGTGAGCAATGTTGGTGGGGCAAAGCATACAATGGCCTCCATGCTATGTAAAAGACACTCTTCCCAGTACCTAGGAAAGCCAGGGAGGGCTGTGATCAGGAGAATAATATGATCTGATAATCCTTTGCCAATGCGTTTACACTTTTGTACTAATGAGACATGCAAACCTTATAATCTGAACCCAGAATAATGTAAAGCTCCTGACTCATATGGGTATCTATGACCTTTGGGGTCAATAACCAGAAGAGCTAATATACATTAAGTGTGGGTTAATCTACTTAGTGTCATATTTAATAAATGTGAGCTGCGCTCCAAATGTGCATATTTAATCAGGGACTATCTATGTTATTAAAGAAAAAATACTGTCTCTACTTAAGGGAAATTATGCCTATCTGTTCTGTGGTGTGTTTTGAGACATACAGAAGTAAAAGAAGAATATACAACATAACACATAATATGACTTCAGCAAAATGCTTCCACAAGAATCCATAAGAAGTTGACAAGGTCTGCTTGTGGTCAGCACAATCCCAAAAGGTGAGAAGTTTTCAGAAAAGAAATAAGCAAACTGTGGGCTCCTTAGGAATACGTGCTTCAGGGGCAGCAGCAAGTCTGAGACTCCATACAGCATAGTTTGGTGGCTGGACTTATTCGCTCAAAGTGGTTAGGATAAAATGAAATCAAAGACAGTGTGGGTTCTACAAAGCTGCATCCCACCCTTATGTTGTTGTGGTTGTTAGGTGCCATCGAGTCAGTATCCAACTCATAGCAACCCTCATAGGGTTTTCAATGGCTGACTGTTTCGGGATTGCCTTGGGAGTGGATTACCAGGCCCTTCTCCCATTTTTGTGGTGCTGGGAATTGAACTCAGGACCTCAGAGACTGCAGCGCAGCGCTTTACCAACTGAGCTAAATCCCAGCCTTCCCACCCTTATAGTTAACTTTATTCTGGGATACCTCACGCTTGTTTATCACTTTTGCTTCCCTCTAGTTTTAATTTGATCTTCCTTGTTACCACAGCATCACTAGAAGACCTCAACATCTCCAGAACCCTGAAACCTATCTCATTAGCCACAAAAATACTGGTGCCAGGTTGATTTTCTTTGATACATCCTTATAAATGATGTTGACACACATGCACATAGAGAAATTTCCGAAATTTAAAAAATAAATTGCCACTTGGCAGGAATGTGGTGAGGGGTGTCAAATTAGAGGACAAGGAAAACGCGAAGTGGTTATGAAATGAGTGAAACCAAAATTTCTGTGTACAACGGTAAGGTTTCAATGTAAAAAATTGTTGTTGTTGTTAGGTGCCATCGAGTTGGTATCCGACTCATAGCGACCCTCTGTACAACTGGGGAAACACTATTGTCAGTGCTTCCCTGCTGTTCATAGGGTTTTCAATGGCAGATTGGTTTTTGGGAGGGGGTTGCCAGGTCCTTCTCCCAAGCCTAAAGCTTCTGGTGTTCCCAGGTGGTCTCCCATCCAGTTACTAACCAGGCCCGACCCTGCTTAGCTTCCGAGATCTGACGGGATCGGATGCCACAGGGCTATGGCTGCAGGCATGTAAAAAATAAAACACCAATATTTCTCTGATTCTTTCTGAACTTACCTGCTATTGATGCTCTACATGAGCTTTGCATCCAGTTTGCTGATCTAAAATCTGGCTAAATAAAATCTTATCACAGATGCATAGTTTTAGGTGCAAAGTATTAAATACCCTGTGCCCATCTACCCTTTCTTCATTTTTGTTAACAACTCAATCAACTATTGAAAGTAGTATGAGTCACCCTAAGAACAGGTAATATTTCAGGAAGTTTCTATATGTTGTTCCCAGGTTAAACGCTTTATAGTTATTATCTCATTGATTTGAAAACCCAATATGGTATAAGTTCTAAGATGATGGGGTCACAAGGCCAAATGTTGGAATATTGCTGACCGAGACCCATACTCCAAACTACTGCAACAGCATCTCATGCAGGGCAGTCAGCCAAGACACAGTCCAAGCTCCACCCCTGCACAGAGTCTTCTCCCTTTGGTGCTGACATCTGTTTCCTATGAATGACTGTAGCAGTTCATTTCTGTGCCATTTTGTAGTAAGCTTAATGCATGGTTTGTTATACAGTAATTGACACTATCTCTGTAGGAGTTGAATATGTCATTGTTTTTGTTGTTGTTAGGTGCCATCGAATTGGTATCCAACTCATAGTGACCCTCATAGGGTTTTCAATAGCAGACTGTTTCGGGATTGCCTCGGGAGTGGATTCCCAGGACCTTCTCCCATTTTTGCGGTGCTGGGAATTGAACTCGGGACCTCAGAGACTGCAGCGCAGTGTTCTACCAACTGAGCTAAATCCCAGCCCTGAGTATGTCATGGACTTCCAAAAGAACCAACAGATCTGTCCTAGAAGTGCAACCAGAGTGCTCCTTGGAAGCAAGGATGGCTGGACTGTGTCTGACATATTTTGGACATGTTGTCAGGAGAGACCAATCCCTGGAGGACATTGTGTTTGGGAGAGTGGAAGGTCAACGAAACACAAAGAAAGACCCTCAACTAGATGAATTGACACAGTGTCTACAACAATGGGCTTAAACAAACAAACAAACAAAAAAGATTATATGCCTGGCACAGAATCAGAGAGTGTTTCATCCTGTTGCACACAGGGTCACTATGAGTTGGCCCCAACTCAATGACACCTAACAGCAACAATTGCAGGAGTTAAGTTCCATATGCAGACTTCCCAATAATAATAGGTCTGGAAAAACAACACACACTATGCTAAGCAACAACAAGGACAGTAATCGTTAAATATCTTTCCATCGATCTCCAGGTCCAAAGATCATGAAATTATTATAGAAAGAATAAATCTCCAGTTCTTAGAAGACAGGGTCTTGCATGATCTGCCACCCCCTCCCCATGTCCTCACAGACCCTGGGGCTTCCATCAGCCACCATTCTGATTCCCACGGCCCTTCCTTCAGTTCAGGGCAGGGCTTCTCCTTGTCCCAGAGCTTCCCCACTTGCTTTCTTGGAATTTTTTTCTACTCTTTGTGGATCCACTAGACCCACTTACCTGTCTCTTACCTACACACACTTCACACATTAGCCTTTGCCCCAGTCCTCTCTGCCATCATCCTGCTTTCTTCACACTTAAATATTTTGTCAGTAGCCAACATCCATTCATTAACATACAGAAATCTGACTCTCCACGAAACTGAGAACACAAGGGCAAGCACCACATCTATTGGGCTTTTAGCCCCGAATACCTGCCTACCTGCAGTATAAGTACAGTGTAGATCCTACCAGAAACGGATTTCCTCCAGCAAATTTCCTACCTCAAATTTTCCTCCAGCCCTTTATTTATCATTTACTTAAGGAACCATCGCAATAAGAAAATGATACATAGCTGGGCACCATGGCATGCACTTGTAATTCCAGCAACTCAAGAGGCTGAAGCAAGAGGATTACAGACTCGAGGCCAGAGGCAGCCTGCGCAACTCTGCAAGACCCTGTCTCAAAATGAAAAATGAAAAGGGGTTGGGAGTGCAACTCAGTGGTAGAGCACTTGCATAGTATGTGTAAGGCTTTGCATTCAACCCCACAGTACTGCAAATAAAAGTTAAAAGTCCCTTGACCTGTCAATCACTTGTTGGTTCAGTACATGAATCACAATCACATTGGTTCTCTAAAATATTTAAGGTTTCAATTGAAACAATGGCACCTAACAACAATAAAAAATATGAAAGCTCAAGAACACTGGACAGTAAATCTGAGATAGAAATTCATTCAAAAACTGGACTGAGTTTTGTAACTTGTGGATTTCTAATCTGGCAGCAAATGCCAGAGGAAGGCTGATTCTATCAGTATTTCAGCCCTTTTACTTCAATTTCCCATGAAAACAGAAATTGCAGAAGTACCAAGTATAAAAAATTGCTACTTCTTACAACCAATTCATATTCTAAAACTTATTTTCTTAAGCAGTGTTCTTGCACTATTATACTTCTTCACACTGAAATTAACTAGCAGGTGATCCTATTAAATATTATACTTATTTATGTGTCCTTGTAATATTTCTGAATCCTTAGAGATATGAATGCATAAATGGTGAATTTATAGTAATAAATAATAATTTTTTAAATAGGGGCATCTTGTAAGCAATATCTACTGGCCATAACAATATATTAACCTCATTTTTAGTTCTCTTGAGAAGTATTAATATATGCCAAGTAAAATAGCACTCATGCCTTCCTACATACAATTTCTTTTTTGCAGAACTACTACTTCCTCAACCACTGGACAATTCTGCAGTCACATTAGCTGGACAATGTTCTTCTCAGTAAAGTTTAGAGCTCAGCTGTGAATAGTCTTATTTTAATAATATCATATTTTGGAACATTTCAAATGATACATGACCTATAATCTTTCACAGAGAGTTTTTTAACAAATTCTCTACTGCAGAAAGTGCCTTTAAGTTCATCTGTACATTTTACTCTTGGCAACTTATTCTAATTGGGAGGCATGTAATTATAGCTAAAATTCTATAATATATATGAGAAGTATTCCAATTACAAAACTGGAAAAAGCAAAAAAGCATACCCACCTTTACTGTTGGTAACAATTATATCCTATGGAAATCAGAGGTTGGTTGTTTGTTTTTATACAAGAGCTGTAATTTACCTTACATGTATAAAGAAGCTAAGGGAGGTAATTTAGATACCAATTAGAACCTGTAATTTACTTTTATTCAAACAGTGACCTCAACTCCTGTGATGTGGCATGTAAATACAATAGTTCTTAAAGATGGTTGGCAAATCTCCATTGCTCCAAGATCGTGTGTAAAATGTGCCAGCCCCACAAATATAAAGTACACAGTCATCGCACATCTGCCTAAATCGTCATCAACACATTACCACTTAAGTAGAATTTTTCTCTCAATAAAGCAGAATTTGTCATTGTTGTGAAAGGGTAAATAAAGATGTTTTCAGAAATCGCTGTATTGCAAAGCACAATCTAAATGGGGTTTTTAGGTGAGAGGTTTCTGAAAGGTATTGGGATGTTCTTCCTATAAGTTGTAAACTGTAGAAAATGACTTCAACAGAAAACTAACACTCATGCATATTCTAACAAATATAGTCCACTTTGCTTTCTATATAACATGATAAACACTGTACGGCTCCATGTTTTAGTGTCTTGCGCAGACCTCTCTGCCTAACTCCAGATGTGTATAGTCTACTGTCTGTTACGTCCCTCTACTTAGACGTCTGATAAGTGAACCCCACAACACAACATAGCCTAATACATCATACTGTAGCTGCAACATAACAAGATAAAAGCAATCTCTTGAACTTCTCTCCTCCAAAATTTCTTTCTCCCTTCTCAACGATAGCAACTCTACCTTCGCATTTGCTGTGCCAAAACCATGCAGTCATCCTTTATTCCTCCATTTCTTTCACCCTAACTAATTTATTGGCAAATCCTCTGACCTTCAGAACATACCCAGAATTCAATCACTCCCACTGTACAAACTACTTACTTCTTATTTGGATTCCTGTAATGGCCTCCTAACTGAGATCCCTGCTCCCACTCTGGTCCCCACATAATTTCACCGGGCAATCAGAAGAATCCTTTTAAAATGTGAGCTGAATCATGACACTTCCAAAACTCTTCCAAGGAAAAGCCATGGGGTCTTCACAGTGGCCTTCAAAGTCCGCTTGGCTTGACCTCTCATTATAACTCTGACATCATGTCTACATTTCCTATTATTGTCTTGGATCACATGCTCTATGGCACAATTGGCCTCCTTGGTATTTTATGAATACATTTAGCATTTTCACATTTTACAGACATAAACTAATCTTTCCTGTGCTCCTCACTCAGACACCCACAAGGCTAAAATCCCCACCTTCTTCAAATTTTGTTTCAAATGACATCTTCTTGATGCACCTTCCCTGACTACCCTATTTTGATCTTCGAACCTTGCACTCTATCTTTCTGTACTTAATCCCTCTAAACTTGTTCTAATACTTTTCCATCACATGCATTACCTTCTAAAATACTCCATACTCAAATTGGGTAAGATGGAATTAAATGAAAAATAAAAACCAAGCCTTCTTTCAACTGTGGAATTAATCATTTCCACATCTGTATTATGTAAATATGAACCAGTGTTTTTAAACTTTTCCTCAAATAACCTGTATTATATAATATACTAGTAATTTTTCATTTTAGAATATGAAGGCATTACTTATTTTCAATTAAGCTGGAGATCGCATGATACAATTTTGTCAGACCAATGACCTTTCCATTGCAAATACATTCTTTCAACATCATAAACAGAGACTGTACACATGGACTTCACCAGATGGAACATACAGGAATCAAATTGACTACATAAGTGCAAAGAGACGATGGAAAAGCTATGTACAAAGTGTCAAAACAAGACCAGGTGCTGAGTGTGGATCAGACCATCAAATTCTCATATGCAAGTTCAAACTGAAGCTGAAGAAAATTAGAACAAGCATATGAGAGCCACGGTATGACCTTGAGTATATCCCACCTGAGTTCAGAGACCACCACAAAAATAGGTTTAATGCATTAGACACAAATGATAGGAGACCAGAAGAGTTGTGGCATGACATAAAAGATATCATTCAAGAAGGAAGCAAAAAGTTCTTAAAAAGACAAGAAAAAAAGAAAAGACCAAATTACATGTCAAAAGAGACACTGGACCTTGCCCTCGAACATCCAGCAGCTAAAGCAAAAGGAAGACATGATGAGGTTAAGGAACTAAACAGAAGATTTCAGAAGGCAGCTCAAGAAGACAAAAACAAATATTATAATGACATGTGCAAGGAGCTGGAGGCAGAAAACCAAAAGGGAAGAACACGCTCTGTGTTTCTCAAGCTTAAGGAAGTGAAGAAAAAATTCAAGCCTCAAGTGGCAGTAGTGAAAGATTCTACAGGGAAAATATTAAATG